>WAAB01000644.1:0-29415 GCA_013389865.1 Piaya cayana
TATCAATCAAATATTTTACCAATAATCATGATTTCACAGAAAGGGTCGTTTGGCACTGAAACAGGCTACCCAGGGAAGTGGTTGATTCACCTTCCCTGGAGGTGTTTAAGGCACGGGTGGACGAGGTGCTGAGGGACATGGGTTAGTGTTTGATAGGAATGGTTGGACTCGATGATCCAGTGGGTCTCTTCCAACCTGGTTGTTCTATGATTCTATGATTTCTTACAAGACTCTCCACTGCACCCATATGTATGGACTGACCTGAAGAAGTCATTACTAACTGTTAGCACTTTTTGTTCTAGGATGCCTGCAAAGGGTTTAACAGGTTTTAGTATTTGATGATTCGATTTGAGTCCTTTTCCATAGATCGCAGGTGTGTGGACAGGGATGCTTTCTTAGTTGTTCTTAACAGATGTTGTTTTTTCTGGCCTAGTTGAAGGCTGGGCAAATGTTTCCAAAAAATAAAACTGGGGGAAGGAAAATGCAAAGGAGTCTGGGACCTCTGTAAACCAGAACTTTCTAAAGCTGAAGTCTCCCATCACAAAAACATCTGTGAAGTTACACCTGTGTGTACTACCTGTAGCCACCTGTTACTCACACTCTGTCTGATCCGTGGTATTGCAGGAAGCCAGGGTTAGGATTTCCTGGGACTACAGCCAGATAAGCAACACTGAAATAACTACTAGTGCTTACTAATTGCGGTGTATCAATTCACATGCCATTCAGCAATTACTATTGTTGAGATTTCGTAATTTGAACAGGTTTCTTTTAAAGGTTTCTTTCTGTCCTCTATACTCTCAGACATTTTTTAAAATATTGCACAACACAAGACTTCTGCAGCAGATTTTAGTACTGCAGGAGCTGTACAGAGCCTTGATATATAAAATAAATTTATAATCTGCTTCCTCCTGCACAAATGGGTAGAAGCCTCAGGAGTAATTAGCATGTCACCGAGCCAGTTTCTTAGTAATGATTGATAAATGGTTGTTTTTACACAGCCCACACAGACACAGGGCGCATACCAACATTAAACCACAGCTTGTAGGGAGGCCACTGGAGACTACTAGGCTATCTTCACTCAGATGAGCCTTACACATTTTAGTTATTGTGGAAAATATGCAGAATATTCTGATAAACTCTTATCTGATGTTCAGGCCCTGCACACAGAAGGTCAAATGAATCGTTCTGATGTGCAGATCAAAAACATAGATGTTCACACGAATCACTTTGTTCAGACATTTGATTAACTTTTTCATCAGTTCAGAATCAGCCCGACTTCTGTTGAAATCCATGGGATGCTGCGTTGACTTAAATGATGCGATGCTGGCATGAGAAATAGGGTGCTGCCTTTTTACACTGCTTTATCATTTATATAGGAAGGATAAAGCTTAGCTGACAGAACCCTAAAGGAAAGTAGATCTTCTGCTAAGTTCAGTAGAAAACAGATTTGCAAGTAGCATGATGATTAGTATAGTTAAAAATGCTTATGGTGGCTGAAACGGACAGCAGTCATTCTGCTTATTCAAAGCTTCTGCTGAAGCTTTAGGTGCTTTGAAGTTTGCCTTTGGCTTACCTCCTTTTATAATACAAATGAAAATGCAGCATAGTTGTGATTAATTAGTTAATTAGTCACTGCTGTGTCTTTTAGAGCCTTTGCAATAATATTTCACAGTATGGTTTTGCTGTGTGTTGTTGTTATGGTGCGAACTGAAGATTCATAGGTATCACACTTCCATTGATAACTTTGTTGCCTTATTAAGGACTAATTAGATTAACTTTTGATCAATTCCTCTGTCGTGCTTCTGCTATACTGTTACACAGCTAGATTTAATATATAGAGAAATTGAGATCTCATATATTCAAAGCAACTAATAAAAGCATTGTGCATAAAGGAACAGTAAATTAAAAATCCAGCCTAATGTGCATGAAAATTTATACGCATAAGAAAAAGGCTATTGTAGCTTTCTTTTGGACCACCAGATAAAAGTAGGAGCATAACAAATTTCAACAATGTTATTTTCCCTGAAGTACTGCCATCTAAAATCTGAGCATTGGTTTCTAACGATGGCATTACTCATTTTCACTGATCCAAGGCTTGTATGCATTCATCTAAATTGTTTCCCAGCCAACCCCAAAGCAATCTAAAAGGTGAACTTTTCAAAATCTCACCTGGTAGGCACTGCCTTGCTCTTCCTTGCTGGCTGGCAGAAACATTTTGCCCATCACGCCAAACCCCTTTTCAAAGTGAGCTCAGCAGAACCTTCAGTGTCTGGTTTCTCTCGTGGGAGTAAACAAGGGGAGAGCCCAGGACAGGATCGCTGACGCTGCGCTCCCCAGGGTGGTGACACTGAACTCTGTGTATACATGTGACTTCCCCTGCACATACATACACATAATCCTTTAAGCTTCAGCTGCACGCTTGCATTGGCAGTTAGGGCTCTTGCAAAAACAGGGACCTGATCCTGCTGAAGGGAGCTATTCTGTATCCTGCCCTCATGACTGAAAAAGAGGGGACCTGGGGTCTTTGTTGGAAAGGACAAACTGGAAGTGTGGATCTGCTGGAGGGTAGGAAGGCTCTGCAAAGGGATCTGGACAGGCTGGACTGCTGGGCAGAGACCAATGGGATGAGGTTTAACATGGCCAAATGCCGGGTCCTGCACTTCAGGTACAACAACTCTATGCAGAGCTACAGACTGGGAGAAGCCTGTCTAGAAAGCTGCCTGGAGGAGAGGGACCTGGGGGTGTTGGTTGACAGCGACTGAACATGAGCCAGCAGTGTGCCCAGGTGGCCAAGAAGGTGTGACCAGCAGGGCCAGGGAGGTTATTCTCCCTCTGTACTTGGCACTGGTGAGACCNATAAGGAAAAAAATTTTCACAGAAATGGTCATTAGGCATTGGCAAAGGCTGCCAAGGGAAGGGGTTGACTCGCCTTCCCTGGAGGTGTTTGAGGGATGGGTGGATGAGGTGCTGAGGGACATGGTTTAGAGATTGGTGGGAATGGTTGGATTCGATGATCCGATGGGTCTCTTCCAACCTAGTTGTTCTATGATTCTATGAAAGGACATGACTGCAGTTTGAGAGTGGTTCAACCTTTTGATGTAGTTAAGTAATGGGAGACAAATAGCGGCTGCATCCAGGCAGGACAGCTTTTCTGGTAAGAGACAAGAATTTTTACCATAGGAGTAGCTACTCTGCAAAGCTGTGCGTGTTAACAGACTAATAAACCCAGAGCAAAATAAGCCAAAAACATTACATGAGTAAAATTTGATTCTCTTTAGAGATACTCATCACCGCTGTGTTTGTCGGGAGTCATATCCCTTCTCACCTTTGAAAAACAACGCTATTTAGCAGAAGCCTGTAACATCCATTTGGCCTCTGGAGAGTTTAGACAGTAACCAACATTAGACCTGAAAAAGCCAATGTATGCTTTAAAAAACACTTCACTGCAAACCTCAGAATTACTTTAAGCATTCCAAAAGAACATTTTAATTAAAATTTAAAAATAACAGGTAAGGAGAATGCTACTGCTGTATCATCTTACTTTAATGAGGTGGTAGGTAAATGTAAATTATTTCCATTTGAATAAAAAGCATGTAATATCATGATTCTGTGTACTTAGCTTGAATACAAATAGTCCTTAAATAATTTGCCGCCTTAAACTGTAATGAAGAATTAATTTATGGGTTTTCCTTCCTTCCCAAAGCAGAAAGTGTACTTTATGTTCTTACTTATCAAGCAAAAAGGAGCTGACCCCTAAAATGAATGAAGAACTTGTCATTCATGTTAGACATGAATGTAGCACGTGTATCTTCTTTGTTTATTGTTACTGTTATGGTATCTTATAAGCTAAAACTTCACAACAGAGCTCCAAGATAGAGTCTAAGGTTAACACCTGAGAACTTTTAGATTGTCAATATTTAGGATGTAAGTATTTGCCTACTTAAGGTTTTTTTTTTGTTCCTTTTTACTATGCTTTTATTGTTTATATTTAAGTAAAGAAAATCTAAATCCCTAACCATCTTCATAACTTAGCAGTTATCTCTGTAGGTCCCACATTAATATTTTCCATTAAATACTCTATTGTTAGAGACATTGCTGAGATTAAAGAAGTGCTTGCTTATTTAGCAGTGGTATTTCTATGAGGAGATAATGTGGGGCAGCCCAGGATTACGGTTTTGCCCTTTTTTTATGGTTTGTAATATTTAATGCTCACCACTCCTCTGGTTAAGCCGTTGTGTATGGTTTGTATTTTGAAACACAGAGCAAAACCCCAAAACTGTCTTGATTTACATTTGATAAAATATCAGTGACAGTCGGGCATAGAATTTCAGGTGAAGTGTGCTTTGCTTTTGAAATTCAGACCTCATAAACTTTAGGGTATGGGCTTTCTGCAGGAGAAAAATGCAGAGATTGGGAGATGGAATAGTGCTCCTTCAGTCTCTAGGGAGAGCAGAGGGTAATAATGTGGCTCCTTTGAGTCTGCTGCTCTCCTGGTTTTATAGAGGCAACTGCTTGCTCTTACAGGCCCTGCTAGTCCATCATTTATTTCAGTTTGCAGAGCCCCCAGCCTAGCAGTTTTAAACCTCCTGACTGGGTTTGTGTAGCACACCTTCCCGGAGGCTTATTTGACTCTAAGGATATATAATCCCCTATGTAATTATGCTATTTAACTATCTGTTCTCACTGATCGTCTGGAGGAACCTGGGGTAGTTGGGGGGCAGAGGTGGCTGCTGCGCTCTGACCAAAAAGGTCAACACTTTAACAACATCTGTACTGGTAGAACTGGCCCAGGTGTGTCTTGGGGCAGAGCTGTGGGGCTGGGTGCTCAGACTCACTCCCTGACAGACAGCAGAATGAAATGGTGAGTAAAGATGTCTAAGGTTTACTTCAGTGACTCATTTTTTTAACTCAGCCTTACTGCAAAGTAAGCAAATACCAGCCTCAGAGACAGCGGAGCCCCTTCTGCAACCTTCTAGGAAAGTTACCCCAGACTTAAACCACCTTTAAACACAAACCAGGTATTTTTTCTGTGCACGTGGCAGAAGTTCAGCTGAGCTGTCTCATATAAGCGTGGTGTACATATGTAATCTAATGCACTTTTTTTCTTTACTGCCACAAGCACCAGGGATCACAGAAGCCTCGGGGGGTCTCATAGACTCATAGAACCATTAGAATTGGAAAAGACCTCTAAGATGATTGTCGAGTCCAACCGTGCCTGCTATACCACGTCCCAAAGTGCCACATCTACACGTTTTTTGAACACCTGCAGGGATGGTGACTCCACTACTTCCCTGGACAGCCTCTTCCAGTGCTTCACTACCAGCATCCGTCTCACTACATCCTTCTTTCAGGCTGTAGAGCATTAAGGTCTCCCCTCAGCCTCCTCTTCTCCAGGCTAAACAATCCCAGTTTGCTCAGCTGCTGGTCCTATGAGCTCGCATGCTTAATTTTCAGATGACATATACTGTCTGTCTTCCCCCAATACAGTTCTCATTGCTGGTGGTTCCACGAGGTTAGTGCACAGTCCTAAACTTCATCATTACAACTCATCTTGTTAATATGAAAGTTGTATTTGCGTAGTGCAGGTTTTTGTTTACAGAATAATTTGTAGTGGTTCAGATGATGAAATCACCGTGTCTTTGAGGTGCTGATGTTTCTGATGCTGCTACATCTGATATGAGTTGATAAGGCAATTCCAGTAATATTTTTTACATACAGGAGCTAAAGAAAACAAACAGTAAGAAGCTCCATTCATACTTGTTTGTCAGTATGATAACTTTCAAAACTTCATTGTTTAGGAGTGTTCTATGCAGTAACTTAGACTTAGGTAGAGTTGGTGATTCAGATGGATTAAACAAATCACAAGGTTGAAGTGAAAGTAGTTATTTAGGACTGTGGTTGCCAGAATATTACTTTTATGAGCCGAAGTGGTTTTGTTTAAGCATCGCCATGGTATTAGTGAATTAGTGGGTGTGCATTTGGGCCCTTCATGTAAATTGTCTGTAAAGAATAGTTATCCATAGAAAAGGATTATCGGAAATATTCCTCAGTATACTTTTGTCTTAAGCTGAAATGCTGATACCTTCAGAGGAATGCAAACAGTTGGTGGTATGTGATGAAGAGACTGTGGTGTGGGCAAAGATCATGTTCTTCATGCAGAATGCAGCCAGTCCCCACTGAGGTTTCTTATTTGTCAGTGCTGGTGTTTTAAGCCTAGAAGTAAGATGTAATATTGATGGGAATCATTCAGGATTGTTTGTTTGCGTTCTGTCTCAGCGTGTGCGTTCAGCAAGTTCATGTTTGGTCACAAGAAATCTGAGAATGCCTTGGTAATTGTTTAAAGAAAATTGGAATTGAATGTGTAAATCAGCTGAAGTAAGCACGACTTATTTGCAAATTTTAGATGAGTTGCTTTAGAACTGCTTTTCATATGAGGACAACTTTTAGTCCCTTTCATTTTTCAATCAGCTATGGTATTTCAGGTTGTAAGAGCTTTGATGGAAAACTTTACAAAGGCAACCGCAATTGTACGAGTGCTGCAAGCCCATTAATCATACATTCATTCTCCAGAACCAACCTCTCTGGTTTAAGTGATTCAACCGGCTTTCCCTAAGGGCCGTTCACAAACGAGCTCTGGTGAGACTTGCTGCGGTAGCTGGATGTGCCATGGCCCAACAGGACAACACAACCTCCCTCCTGCTGAGGGTGACCGGCTGCAGCAGAGGGACGTGTGTGTCTGCACTCTCCCAGCTTCATTTCCAAACTAGACTGCGAAGGTGCATCCTTTTGCAGGGCATCACAGGGAGCTCAAGCTGCTGAGACAGGTGCATTATTTTCCTTAAACCAGCTCCATTGTGACAGGAGTGGGAACCTTGAGCAGAGGGGCAAACAAGCTGCGAGAGGAGTGATAGCATCTGGATTCATCACAGCTCCTTCCTCTGCTGACATGACTCAGGATCTTCTTGTGGTTTTAGCTAAAATCCCTCAGACCTGCTAACCCAGCGAATTCAGAGAGGCTTTCCAAAGGCATTCAGAGCTTGTGATTTGCTGCAGTAGCATGCCTTTTATTTATTTCTTTTGAAAAGACCTTGATAATAGTGGGCAAGGCAGGACTATTTGTGTCTCTTCTAGTCAGTATTTTTTTTAACTTGGGCTCCTTTATACTTGACCTCTAGTTTGAGTGGCTGAACTGAAATTCACTGCTAGGTCATTGCTTGCATGGAGGTATTAGAGATGTATTCTAGTGCATCTGTGTGCGTCTTTTGTCTCTGCATACTTTGGATAATTTTATTAGCTATTGTTTGAAAATGTCATTAGACGTTAAATCAGTTTATTTAGCTACTGTCGGTTAATCCAAACATACAGATATAATACACTGCTCCTGACCTTTTCCTGTTACCAGGCTTTCAGCAGCTTTTTCCTTTGCAGACCTCAGGTGGCGGGGATGGAGGAAGGAATTTAACCCTCAGGGTGTATTTTATGAAGACTTGTAGGTCAGGGTGAAGGCACTACAGCTCAGTTCATAGCACAGGAGAAACAGAAGTGGAGATTCATGAGAAGGGAGAAAGTCCGTGACCTGACTGTTGTCCTTAATAAATACTTGGGTCAGCGCTTTAAGAAGATGTAAAACAGCAAGGTTGCACGCTTAAGGCTGTGGCTGGCTAGCAGGATTTCCTCGCCAGCTGACCATGAAGTGCTCCTCGCTTCTAAAATCTGCTTGACTGAACATTACTTCTTGAAACCTTCCAGCTTTTGAGTGAATTTCTTGCACAAAAATCTTCTAAGATGAAGTTGCACAGTTGAACAACTCTTTCTTTTAAAGCATATGGAAAGTGGAAATGGAGTTAAATTTTATTTTCTCTAGCTGTCTGTTTTACTATGTTCATTTGAAAATACAATTTATTAGCAAATCTCTATCCCAGCAGGTTATTCTGATAACATAATCTATTGTATTTTTCGTTGGTAGTAAATTTTAAAGGGAATTAAAAAAACAGAGGAAGAAGGCAGCAAGAATGTTGACCTCGATGAATAAAAATTGGACTTTTTGTACTATGAGAAAATGAGATAATTATGGCTATAAAATCCTGTGCTCAAGGAATGAAAATAAACAGCATACACGCTATGTGGAAATGAGAGACATTGCGTTAGGACAGATTCACTGGATTTTTTTCTCTCTGTAATAATTCTTAATTATGTGGGGATATTTTTTTTAGTTAAGGACTAAAACTGTCTTGGTGAGCATTCCTGGAGTTTGGCAGCAGCGCAAGAGGGTGGTTTACAAACATTCCACACCAGGAAAACATTTGGAAAAGGGTAATGTGGAGTTTGGCCACTATTATTATAAGCAGCATTAGATGCATTTTTTGTTGCATTGCAGCCATCTGGCAGGTATAAGCAGTCCATTTGTCTGTTAACAACCAAAGTTCCCCTATCCAGTCTACTTTGTAATAATTTCATACAGAATTTAATTTTAGGCCTACTTTTCTTTGGGGGGGTGCAAAGTGATTTAAAAAAAAAGCATGTCAGAACAAAGAATTAAACCATCAGTTAAGTCCAGCACAATAACACTGCAGAGAGGTATAACCATTGTGGAGTTTCTAGGTTTTAGAATGATTTTTTCCATTAAATGGTAGCTAAATTATTTTCTTTGATTGTTCATGTGTCACTCGAGCCATATCAGATCAGTCTCTAAAGTTCACGTTTACTCCAGTGTCTGAAATCCTGCGATTGCATCTTGGAGTCTGACATCAAGTGGAAATAAAAGGCTGAAGTTATAATGCCATTAACTTGCTTTAATTAATTGTGTGTTTCTGTACTTCAGCTTAAAGGGTGGAACGTATTACTTTAAAGACTACCTATAAAACTGGTGAATGAGCAGCCGCTTAGGGTGCCGCTTCAAAGAGAAACACCCAAAAGAGCAACAGAAGGGAAGCAGCTTTTGAATTCTCAGTTCCTCCTGGCAGCCCAGAGCTTGCCGAGGAAAACAACCGGAGCAGTGGTTCATTTTCTTTTGTGTCAGTTACATAACCTGCTCCCAGCAAATAACATTGAGGTGGAGCAGCTGTGCGAGGACCCACTTCATAACTTGTGCTGATCGCAGCTGCTGAAAACCTTACCTGACTTTCATAATTCTTCCTTCCTGACTAAGGGAGATTCCTCACACTGTCTCCAGACAGTAACCTAAGAAAATTCAGGAGCCAGTTGTAACTCTTGGTCGCACTGGTGTGTGTTTGAGATTTAAGTGCTTGTGGTTACTCCAGATTTGTATCTGTTACTGATGCAATTGAACAGTTCTTGGTTTCTACTATTTGTTATGATTTCTCTGTATGCAATATTACATAGTTAATATTAAAGAAGTAGAAAAAAAGTAGCTGCAAATCTGATATTTATGAGAGTGTTTAATCTTTTCTTGAGGAGCAATTGAAGCCCCAAGAATTATGTTTTCATGCTAATCGTCCTATGCTATTTTTAAACTTTGCCTTTGTGATCATGTTGTAGATTGCGTTAACCATCATCCGAGATGCAGGCTGGTACTTTGCTCCTGGGGGTGACAGCTCCACCTGGTCAGCACTCTTCATTTTGGCAGTTGATCTATTTGCCTCCCTGTCTGTGTTGGCCACCCTCCCGCATCCTATGCACTGACGCAGTCAGCTAGTGGATCGCTGTCTCTCGTTATTTTCTTCCAGAGGTTCTACTAATGGCCTTGGCTTTTGGAATCTTAACTTGAGCCTTGCTAGTTTCCAAATTCTGGAATTACCTGCGTGCTCTCTCGTTGCCTTCAGGTGTCAGCTGTGACACCTCTGCAGAGATGCCGTGGTGTCGTGCCATCGTTTAAAGGACCATTAGGAGAGCACTTTAAAGGAAGCTATCATATAGGTAAAAAAGATGGAGAGAATTTGTGTTTGACAGTTGTAGCCACTTTTTTTGCACTTACTTTATGTGAAATTGGACCTGGAAAGGAGGGACTTGTAGTGAGTGTGAAATTCTAAAATGTCACCTGTGCCCTCCTTCTACAAACTTTTAATTACCTCTGTAAGAATTAACAGTCGGTTCATGTAGCCCAGAGCAGCAAATATTGTCAGACAATGTGTAACGGAGATTTGTAAGAGCCAGTGTTTAGCATCTTGAGATGAGAAGCATCCAGGATAATTTTTGAAATCACTACACCTGAATTTGGTATGTATTACACAAAATATGAAGGTTAATATTAAAGTGGTTTCATCAGATGCTCTAAAATTAATCTTTGAATTTCCTTTAAAAAAAAAAGAAATTAAAGAACGTTTGAGTAATGAAGAATCAGGATATTTTTCATACTGCTGTCACTGAGAGAAAAATTACTGTTGAAAGCTCTGGTTATTTGAGCTCAGAATGCTTTTAAATTATCTATTTTTAGGCCTTGATACTGCAAATTAACTTTGGATAGTTAGATGCGTATATAGAGGCAGAACAAACCCCCACTGAAATGAATAAGCCTGCTGTGGCCTCAAGGTTCTGTCTCATAGGGCTGTTTGCAGTGCTTTTGTTTATTTTTTTAAGTGTTTTAGAATCCTTTTTTCCAACTAAATATACAGTGTTCCCTATATGACGGATGAGTAGTACCAAACTTCAAACCGTCCGACAAAGCAGCTTTCCTTCGCTTTGTTTAGGAAGATCTCTTTGATTCTGCTTGTATTTGAAGTGCACTGCTGGGTAATCACGGAATGTGTATCTGTTTAAACCAAATTCAAAGAGTATCGTGAACTGACACCTGCTTAAGTCTTTAATTAAAAGTGGCTTAATCTCCAACAATCTCTACATACATAAGCAGAAAGTAGCTGTGTTTAATGTGTACTTTGAACTGACATTCATTTAGAAATCAAAGATTTGTAAATGAAAAACAGTGCGCTAGACTTGATGATGTTTGACTGGAATCCCTTGTTGATATAGCCTAGTTACCCTGATGCTGTCAGCTCCTGGGAACAGTGTCTTATTAAAAATCATGTATAGATTGAAAATATAAAAAGGCAGCTATCTTAAAAAGCGTGTGTATCAACCACATATAAAACATATTTAAAATAGGCAAATATGTACAGTGGAGCATTGCTCCCCCTTGGACGGTCAGCAGAGGGAATACTGTTTGCATTTCCAGTTGTAGTTACCCTCTAGAAAGAGATGCACTTTCTGTATTTTTCCCAACTGTGTTTATTTTGCTGGGATACTAAGTTTAATAATTAAAGACTTATCTTAATTTAGTTAATATTCATTAATGTGAATTTATATTTGCTTTCTTAAATTTCTCAGCTTTCCACCTCGAAAATACCTTTGCCATGTTCTCAAGACAAATGTATAGACAATATTCTTATCTTTTCTTTTTGCAGCTGGGGGTGGTAAATGGCAGTAAGTGATAATAAGCATTGATTTTTAACTGTTGAAGAGAAAAAGAAGAAAGAAGAGGAGCCCCTTCAATTTTTGCAGATACATAGTTATCTCTACCCACTGGTGGTATCTATAAAAACTTTTAGCATAATAGTATGTCTGGTCTCACCTTTGCTACACTCACAGTCAAGTGTAACGTGTTGGAGAACCTCCCAAATAGAAAACATTAATAACGGTTGGTTTTGCAAAATGAACATTTCTGCTCTTTTGCCAGGAAGTGAAACTGGAACTTCATAAGGGAAAGATGAGAAGAGGAAAGCTGCTGGGGAGAGAGGATGAAGGTTTATGACAGTAGAGAAATAAGTGTGCTCCCAGCTGTCTTGGTGTCCCTCCATTCAACTTGCTCCAGTTTACTGAAAGCTTTCTTGTATTGGAGGGGCTAAAACTATAGAGAAGTATCAGGTTTGTCTTTATGCAACATAGAAACTGTAGAATCACCAGGTTGGAAGAGACCCACTGGATCATCGAGTCCAACCATTCCCATCAAACTCTGAACCACGCCCCTCATGATCTTGTCCACCCATGCCCTGAACACCTCCAGGGAAGGTGAATCAACCATCTCCCTAGGCAGCCTGTTCCAATGCCCAATGACCCTTTCTGTGAAACAATTTTTCCTAATGTCTAGCCTAAATCTCCCCTGGCAGAGCTTGAGACCATTCCCTCTCGCCCTGTCCCCTGTCACTTGGGATAAGAGGCCAGCTCCCTCCTCTCTACAACCTCCTTTTAGGTAGTTATAGAGACCAATGAGGTCTCCTCTCAGCCTCCTCTTCTCCAGGCTAAACAACCCCAGTTCTCTGTGTTATGTGGAAGCTTAGGGAGGTTTTCGTATGTTTTGTGTCTGGCCAATGGGATCAAACTTTTTTTTGTGGAGTGTTTTGCAGGTGTGTACCTTACAGGAATATTTTCTAGAGCAACGGTAGGTTTTGGGGTAAGAGACTTAATTTTTTTGACAATAGTACCTGAAAGTCCTTGGACTGCATGTGTGTAATGGGTTAGCCATCAGCCTTTAGTGAAGAATTTAAACTAGAAGCTTGCCTTGCTGTATGTAGCTGAAATCTTACTCAATATATCCTTCCTGTCTTTATACAGAGTCTCTAAGATTAGTGTGTGTCAGTATATTGAAAAGAATAGAAAACAGACACAGAAAAAAATTGTTGCATGTTAAAAAAAAATCATAAAATGAAAGAGGAAGTGCATCATTTATTATAACACCGTGTAGACTAATGAAAAACATACTGCAGGCTGGAAATTTGTTAAGAGCTGAACTCAAAAAGTTTCCATTCCCAAAAATGCCTTGGGGCCTCTGGCTGTAAGCTTGTGGCTAAAGAGGCCCTGCGGTAAACTGACATAAAAAATAACCGCTCCATAAACATCCAGCTCCTGTTTCACAATAGTTGGAAATAAGTTTTTAAAAAGTGTTACCTATTGGTACTGACTGTACTTTATCAAAGTAAAAGGGAGGTAGTGCTTTTATGACTAGAACATTAAATTGGGAGTTAAACTCTGGGGAAATGGGCTCTGGGCACAAAAAAGTTACATACATTATATAAAGGAGAAAATGAGAAAGATGAAGGGACTTGCTGAGAGCAACAGAGCGGCTCTTGGTACTAGCAGAGCTGGTATTAACATGAAATTAACATGAAATAATTCCTGGCTTCTTGTGCTCTGTTCATTAACTTAATGAGGGTGAACACCTCACCTACTCCCTGCCCTACTCTGCACAGATGTCAGCCCTGGCACTCAAGCAAATTCTCCAGGATGCACACAAATAACGCCCTCAAAGTACTGATGGCATTTACAGCATCAGTGCTCAGATGAATGGTGCTGGGCAGTGAGAGAAAACCGAGTTTTGTGTCTCCTGTTAATCTGTTTGGCTTTCTTAAAGGTGCATCTTTCCTGCAGAGTTAGCCCTACCTGACTGAGTAGTGTTGGCCTTGCCTCTCTCCCTCTCCCTGATCAATCCATGTCAATGTCTGAAAATCATCGATGTGGACTTTGAGGCAGTTTTAAATGTCATGATGCCCTGGTGGCAGAGGTGGCAGGGAGACCATTACAGGTTTGATTCCTTCTTCGTATGGATTGGCAGGCAGGCTGCAGAAATAATGCCAGTTAAACCTTCTGAGTGTTGATGTTCCTTCTGTCTGTTTCTGCATCTCCTCTGGGTGATGGAGGTTCCTCTGGCTGGCAAGGAGCCCTGCAGTGCCTCAAGATCATGGGACACTTCCATGAAGTCCAGATTTCACAGACCTATAAAGATGTAGTAAGTTGGATGGACCTTCTTATGAGACTGCTTGGGTAGCTGCTTTGTGATCTTTGGGAGGAGGATGATCTGGGAGTAAATATTGCTTGCCTAACCCTTCAGTAAGGACTCAGTAAATTTTTCCAGTACCTTTTCACAGAAGTTAATAGCAGGTCTAGAAGTCGCAAATTTGTTAAATACTTTCACTGTTGTACATTGGTAAAATAAACATGTGCAATAACAGTCGTGCCATATTGCTATAGCTGTACTCACATGAGGTGCAGCCCAGGAGAATGTCAGTCTGAGATTGAGCCGCTAGGAGAAAAAGAAAAGAAAAAAAGATGAAACAATTTTTATAGTCGGTTGAAAGAAATTAATAGAAAATGTAATCAGTTTCGATAAATACAGATCACTATCTTTTTTCTTACATCTCACTGTACCATGTGTAGCATTTACGATATACAATGTTTTCATCTAGTGACTAGAAAAATCTGTGACGTCATCGTTGTGAAGTTTGGTGTTGAATTGCTGTGGGTAGAAATTAATAGAATTAACGTATCGTAGTGGTGGTAGTGGTTTTGTTTACAGTTATAAGGTGAGCTGAGGATCTTGAACAAAAGCTGTAGATTGATCTAAAAATAGAAAGTTAACTTCCTTCTCATTGAAAATGTCATGCTTGGTGTGTTAAAACTGACACGTAACAGTCCCGATACCAAAATATTTGTCATGTAACGTGATACTATGATAAATGTTGGCTTGGGTTGTTATTGTAAAAGTAGTGGTTTGGCATACTGGGTTACACTAATTCCCCTTGGTTACTGGGTATGTATTTGCTCCTTTGCGCACTGGAGAAGAAAATACAGAGAACAAGTATATTTTATTAAAATATAAAAAGAAAAGCATAATATATCTTGGCCTCTCAAAATTTATAACCGGTATTTCAATATGCAGTTGTAACTTTTCTAAGGGAGGGAAAAAAATAAGTAAAGCACTAATATCCCTATGTCTTGCAGTAAAAAAATAAAGCAACTATATAAATATAAGTTAAAGAGGTTAAGTGTTCTAGCTTACATGAACGATGGAACAGTAATATTTGGAGAGCAAGGTAGCTTTTCAANTGCAGTGGTGGTAGTGGTTTTATTTACAATTGTGAGGTGAGCTGAGGATCTCGAACAAATAGATGAGTTTTCTCCTAAAAGTAAAGATTAACTAGTTCAGGGGTACTTAATTATGACTGAATTTGGAGGTAAGCAGAATATTTTATTGGGGAAGAAATGGTTTAGGGTAGCAGCCTGCGCCACTTCATTCTTTTTATATTGAAGTTTTGTTGTGGTGCAATAACAATTTGTGAAAGATCTGATTTCTTTCTGGTGCACTTTTTTCTTCCTCTCCTTTTCTCTACTGTTAGCACTGGGTTCTGATCTTCAATACCAGGAGTTGCAGTCAGAGCTCCCAGCTCCCCTGCTCTGCTTGACCTCTCCTTCTCCTCTGTTTCCCATTGTGGCTGGCGCTTCAGGACCCAAGAAAAATAAACAGTGCAACCAGTATTTTGCTTGTAATTTTAGTTTCCTAATTTGACAAAGAACAGTAAATAGAAGCACAAAGTGTTGTTATTATGTGGTCTTGTTCCTAAGAGAAAGGGATTTCCATGGCTAATGTGTGTTTGTGATGTGTGACACAGGTGGAAATTGCTGTAGTGGCTTAGCCTCTCTGCTCTAACACAAAAATGAGTGTGCCAGAAATTCATACAAAGAAGTGGATCTCCTCTTTATATTTCCATGAAAATTGAAGTTGTGTTCCAGGACCCAGTAAGACCATGCATTTGCGCAGAAGATGGATATGGAGAGCTCTTTTCCTCCGTGTTAGGTGGGAAGGAATATTGAAGTCAATTGGTGGATGTGAAAAGGGCTGGTTGATATGTCTCATTGCTGATGTCCCACCTGTGGAACAGCTATAGTAAGTTCTGGAGCTCCTGGAGCTCCAGCTGTGTGGGGACAGGCTATAAGAGATGGATTCTCCTGACTAATGCAGTGCCTTAGTTGTGGCCGTGACCTCATATCCATGCACGTATGGCTGATATGACTAGAATTAAGCATGCAAATTGTTGTCGAATTCAGCTGACTAACTTCCACAAACTTCTTTGTGTGCACGGAAAGGTGCAATACTGAGACCTGCATTACAAGGACCACTGTCCCCTGCTCACGGAGCTCTTAGGGATGGGTTGGAGGAATGTTCTGCCCACAGTGGTCATGCAGCAGTCACTAAAAAGCAGCTTCTATGACCTACTCTGGATTCACAAAGGTAACGTGTATCTCATTGCCTTCTTCCTCAGTGACTCAGTAGCTCTTCTGGATTGATTTGATTTTCTTGCTTTCTGATCCTTGTTGTTGAAGGGCATTTTCTTTTACATAGTAAACATTGTTTCAGGAATGATTAAATCACAACATGAATCATAACTGAAGTGCTGAGCTATACACACTGCTCTTCGCATCTATAAGCCTGTGGAGATGAATAACAAGTTCCCTAGTGACAGCCTTAAAGTGGGTTTGTAGTTTTGCTGGGAGCTCAACCCGGTGGTTTTTGCCATTTAATGTAAGCAGCTTGAATGGAATAAAAAGCTAATTAATCAGTTTGAAATGAAATTACAGCATGGACAGAATGAGTATGGTATTTCTAGATAGCTTAAAGAATGGAGTCCATTTTCAAATGTCTTGTAATTTATAATTTTATTAATGAGACCTGTGTTTTATATTTTAATAAATAAATATAGTACTAATCTTATATAATGACAAATCACAGCATAAAGTTCTACAGTGCTTTAATTAAGAAAAATGCGAGGGAGAAGCAGCAGCTGCTGTACAGCTAATGAAGGGGTTAATTTCAGCATTTGTTTTAGACCATTAAGTACTATAAAGTATAAACGGTTGTGTTGCCAGCACAAACCAAAGGAAGGCAGTTAACTACCACTCCCTTCCCGGGCCAGCATCGCTGCCGTAGAGCTCAGGCTTCACTAGAATTGATGTGTTCAGGCAGTAGCGTGCACCAGAGATGTGGAAAAAGGTATAAATCATTGCTGCATATTGTCATCTAGCAAGGAAAATCCTTTGTTTTCTGCATGTGAATATAAACTTCTCTCTATGAAAATGTTTTTATCCTTTCAGGCTTGAATACCTTTTGTAAGCTGACTTAACAGTTTGAGAGCGGAGAGTTCAGGTCTAGTTTTCTGTCTGTTAAGACTCCAGAGGCTGTGATCTGTGGGCTGTCCAATACATCAGTGTTCACATTGTGCTTTTTTTAACAAGCCTGAAAAGTTTTCCTTGTGTGGTTTCGCAACCCCATACTTCTTTTTTTTTTTTCACAAACAGCGTGAGTCCTATCACTAGATCAAATTTAGAATTCCCTGTTTCCAACAATTGTCTAATGGATCCACATGTTTACACAGCATGACATTGGCATCCAGATAGTCAAAGACTCCAATCAGCACTGCTGTTTCGTGCTTCCTCCCTACTTCAAAAAAAAATCCCAGCCAGGCTACAGGCACCGTTATTCTGGTGTGTGGGGAGGCTGTGAATGACCCCTCTACTTCAGCCACCGGTATTGTCTCACAGCATTTAGAAAACAAACCTTTTTTCCTCTGTTATAAATGAAAACATCGACTCCTTTTATCAATGCTTACTGCATGAGTAAGAAAATCTTAAAATGCACTGAGTAGGAGACTGGAAAGCAGCATTTCCAGACCCGATCCTTTTTCTGACCTGAGTTTCCCAGAGTGAATGAAAACTTAAATCTGCCTGTGCCCCTGCTACTGCATGAGCTCTGCTGCCGTCCTAAAGCTCTCAGATGCTTTGCCTGGCCAACTGTACCTGTCTTTGTGTTGATAAAAGTGTCTGTTTAGCCTTATGGTGAGTCAACTCACACAAATGGTGTGACCAGCAGGTCCAGGGAGGTTCTTCTCCCTCTGGACTCAGCACCTGTGTTCANAGGGTCATTGGACACTGTCAGAGGCTGCCCAGGGAGGTGGTTGATTCACCTTCCCTGGAGGTGTTTAAGAGATGGGTGGACAAGGTGCTGAGGAACATGGTTTAGTTTTGGATAGGAATGGTTGGACTCGATGATCCGATGGGTCTCTTCCAACCTGGTTGTTCCATGATTCTAAGTCATGTGTCAGCAAACCAACCTACCGAGTGGCAAGCTCCATCACTTGGCATCTGCGTAGCATGGAAGGACCTTTTGTAATTAACTTGCCTATGCATTTTGCAAAGTGTTTAATTCCTGTTCTGTGTGACTGGATGTAAATAAATCAGTAGCAACTGCTTGGCAGCAACTTTCCACAGTCATTTGCTCCCTGGTAGTGAAGGAAGGGAGTTTGGCTGGGACACCAAAACCCTGCTTTTTTTTTTTTTTTAACTCTCTCATGAGTTCTTTCACTTCCACACAAGCAACTGTCTGAACGGGCCAAGTGGTCTTGATTTAACACTACAGAACTTGTCCCAGCTGCAGGGTGTCATAACCTTTATTTCCTCAGCTTAGATTTTAAATCTGCAGCCATATGATTCAGACGAACCACAACTGCCCTCGCCTTAACGTGATGTATTTGTTTTGAAAATACCGTTGTTCGCTCCAAGTTTTAGCTTCTAAGCAAATTAAGCTGATTTGCACTGGTACAGTGAGAGTACTTCCCAGCTTGATATAAAAAAGTTAAAAAATGCAAAGAAAGCTGAAGTAATTTTTAACTCGTGAGTGCCAATGAAAATACTTCATTAGCATGAACTTAAATAAAACACAAAAGTTTTTTATCTTAAAATAAAATACGATAGTTTGCCTCTAAGATAAGAGTAGCTCTGATGGAGAAGCATTTTATTGGAAAAATTATTGTGTTTGTACAGTATTTCAGTGAGGGACAGTGACTGCCCTAAAAATTTGTTGCAGACAGGTTCTAGGATGGAGGATGATGAGCAGGACTGGGTTGGCTTTGCATTCAGAACTTGATTTTATGTGGGCTCCTGTCCTTCTGCAGCTTAGAAGCGAGCTTTGGGATTTGAAGTAAAGCCAACTGGCTTTGTGAAGATCCTTATCTCATTCTCTGACCTCGTTCAAATCACCAGAAAATATTAGGGCTGATAGGCCTAACTCGATCTGCTTCTCAATTAATACTTTTATGCTAGATTACAGTACATGTGCACAACTGAGATATGTTGTCACTCAGGTGCTATTTTTAAGTGGCAGATACTTACTGCCTTTGGTGCTGTGTGGTAGCCACGTGTGGCTGTTCTCCGCAAAAAAAAAGGTCCCTGCAGATATTAGTGTCAGAGTTTAATGCCTTTGCATGTAACTTGTTGTGTTAGAAATCTTAATTTCTCTGACAAAACAATTTTGACATGGCAGTAAAGTTTTCAGTTCTAGGTTCATGTGCACGATGTGTGTCTACTCCTCTCACCTACCTCTTCTTGTTGGCATCTGGTCTCCTATCGACATTTACGTGCTTATGAGATGAGCAGGGGATTATTTGTTGAGTTTTTGAAATTATTTTTTTAAGAGTAATTTAATCCAGAGTGAGTGAGCAGAATAAATGCTGTGCCACATCCTTTCTGAAGATATTTGATGATGTGATTTAAAAGTGTAAAATTAAATCAAACAAACATGAAAAAACAGTCTTTGCCATAGCTGTGGCCTGTTTTAAAAACAAAACCGCCAACCCCTTTTAATACAACAATTGAGAAATGGCAGAAAAAGAAATCAAGAAGTCACCCCAGAGGATCTGCATGTTTACCCGATCACTGAAAGTTGCTCTAAATTGCCAGTGTGCCCTATGAGTTTTTTGTGATTACTCATTCCGTAAATGAAGATGTATTTACAAGCTTTAATTTGTAGAAATCTTTTGCAATTAAGTTTATAATCTTCATAATCTAATGACATTCTTTACTTTTCACTTCTTAAAATTGCCAGTTTGTACTGGTATTTTGTAAATTTTCTTATTTATTTATTTATAAATGCTCAGAGAAACTAAACGGAAAGTTTGAGGGCTGGGATACTTCCCCAAAGTTTTAGAGCAAACTTTCAATCAGTGAACTGCTTCTGCACTCTGAAATCTCAAGTAGCTCCAGCAGCACTTGCTGGTACAGTGTGTGCAGGATGCTGCAAGATTTTTGATCAGATAACATGCAGGCAGATCAGTCTCAGGGTGTCTGCAGAGTTGCTTCTGATTGCCAAGCATCTATTTTGGAGTGGAAAGGTATTGAGGAAATTGCCTTCCAACAGTGAAAATAGCCTTATGATTAAGATGCAGTTTTATTTGATGGATTTAGGCAATTCTGGTTGCTGCCAAACTGCATGGGCTGAGTTACATTTTGCTTCCTCCTTCTGTTTCCTCTCTCACCCAGGGTAATGCGATGTAGTGGTTCTGAGTTTAGTGTAAACCAGCACAACTATTCCAGATTAAAAGCTGGTTTTGGTGTCTGAAAACAGTGCTGTGGCGGGGAGACCTCATTGCTCTCTACAACACCTGAAGGGAGGTTGTGGAGAGGAGGGAGCTGGGCTCTTCTCCCAAGAGACAGGGGACAGGACAAGAGGGAATGGCCTCAAGCTCCACCAGGGGAGGTTCAGGCTGGACATTAGTGAAAAATTTTTCACAGAAAGGGGCACTGGGCACTGGCAGAGGCTGCCCAGGGAGGTGGTTGACTCACCTTCCCTGGAGATGTTTAAGGTGCAGGTGGACGAGGTACTGAGGGACATGGGTTAGAGATTGGTGGGAACGGTTGGACTCGATGATCCAGTAGGTCTCTTCCAACCTGGTTATTCTACGATTCTGTTATTCAAATGGCACCGTTGCTGGCCAGGCAGCTGCCAAGAAGGGAGCATGTGTGTGTCCTGGCTCCCTGCCGACTGGAACATGAGCATTTTCTCTCCAAGCAGCTGGCCCGTCTGAACATGACCTTCTGACAGGCTGCAGATGGGACATCTTCATTTCCTCCCTTTCTGGTATATGCCTGATGGCATGTGATGATTTGTCAGCTAACCTGCTGCTGGGTCAGATAGCAACAGAAGAGAGCGATCTTTGTGTCTTTGATCAGGGATCACAGAATCACAGAACAACCAGATTGGAAGAGACCCACCGGATCATCGAGTCCAACCATTCCTATCAAACACTAACCCATGTCCCTTAGCACCTTGTCCACCTGTGCCTTAAACACTTCCAGGGAAGGTGCCCAGGGATGGGCATTACTAGAGCTAAGGATACAAGGGAGACAGAAGAAAGGACTGTGAGCACTGTAGTGCTCATGAATGGTGAAGCTGGAGATGAATCAAACGTGTTGTTATGACAGAAAAGAAGAATGAGATTTTGCAATAAGGAGGAAGTGGAGTGGTTGATGCTGCTTGTTGGTTCTCAGCCACCTGCCCTTTTGTTTGGACATAAATACCTGCTCTCGAGCTGTGTGGAGGCATGAAGACTAGACACATACCTTCAGACATGTTGTCTTCAGGTTTTGTTATTGCTCTTTGAAGTCTGAGCTTGATATTTCAATATTTTGTTTGGAGATTTAAGCATTTAGATTTATAATTCTGCCCTTCTAGCCATCTCCTTGATTTACCTTGCAGAGCGAATGTGATTTTGTTCTGTTTTCCAGACTTCCTTTTCTTTGCTGTTCACTTAAATTTGAGATACAGTGTTCAAGTAAGAAGTGTCTCTTTGGGAGTGGAAGAAAAGCCAGCTAAGGATTCAGCGAGTTAATTGTTTTCTGGGTTTAGAAGCAACAGCTTACATTTTGGCGTTCATCAAGTCCTCAAACCCAGCCTCTGCTAAAGGCACTGACCTTAACAGTAGCAGCACTTAGGAGAATGTGCTCAGGTTTTCTGGCAGTGCTTACAAGCCGCAGAAAAAAAATAGGCATATTGCTCATAGTGAGTGCCCCACTGTTTGGAAAGCCCTGCTGGAGAGAAATCTGTAAAGAATTCCTTTTTGTGTTTATAGTTATCAGTTTTCATTTCATCTACAGCCAGCCCAGTTTCCTTGGTGTTTGACATCTAGGATCTTAACATCAAAACTGTAATTAATACTGCGTTTAGTGAGTAGGATGTTTTTAGTGCTCATGGCAATAATTCACTGTGCTGCACAGTGTGGAACTCGGCGTGTTCTAAACATTCTCCACTTGTGCATGTACAGATTTTTATAGTTGAATTAAGAATTTATAACATGCTGGGTCTCATATTCCAGCTCTGTTTGTTTCCAAAGCTGTACAGAGAACTTGGACTAGGTCATAAATTCCTGTAGATGAAATGAAGGCTGATTAGAATTTTAATATTAAGGAAGGAAATGGTCTCGGGTAGCGCACTGCGAAGCAGAACAGGCCTTCTGTTAATACACAAGAGTATTACTGTTTTCTTGAACTTTGCCTTCCAATCCGATTACTGATTGTGCCTAGAAATCATAACTCTGATGCCTCCCATTTGATAATGTTGAATGTGATACTTGTCCAAGTTTGTAATCTCCAGTAGTAAAATTGGACTTGATTATAAAACTGCTAGATAATATACTCCTAAAATTGAATTACAGGCAATAGTACATGGTATTTTGTTGATAAACAAAGCAGAGCCATGATGGTATATCATATCGGCCCACTTCTGTCTCCTTTTAAATTAAATGAAATCAAGAGGTTTTTTCTTATGACTTTCTTTTCTTGTGTTAACTTATTCTACATGGTATTTTTTGTTATATGAATGGAGACAAATCTTTCAGTGTAAATGGCGGGAGGGTTGAATCAAGCAAAATAACAGGAATCTTTGTTGTCAGCTTTTATTTTAAGCACTTCTGCAATAGCACTGTGCTCACAGTATGTTATGAGTTCATACAAGTAGTTCTAGACAGCTTCTCTATCAAAGTTAAGCTCGGTATGTGTCCTCCTCCCCTGCCCTCACTGGTAGCTGGATTGGTCTAGATGCTGCATTTGTGGTGACTTGGTAGAATGAATCCCGTGCTGAGGAAGAGTTGTATTCAGAGATTTTTGTTTTCCCTTTCTTTCATAAAGCAGAAAAATGCTAATGTTTCCTTTCCTTTCTGAACTTGCAGACTGGAACAGTATGTGATAAGCTGGCTCTCAGGGTCCAAGTGCCCTTCAGAGAACCTCTTAGTAGAGGGTATGAATTCTTTTGCTTCATTTGTTGCAGTTTTTAAGCACAGCAAGGTTAGTTTAGTTTAGTATCTGCATTAGATACAGTATTTCAGTAATGTTCCTGTTACAGGGTTCCTAGTGGCTCAGTGTGGTGATTCCACAGCTCTGCAGAGACTCATTCTTTCTGGTTCCATATGTTCTCTTTAATCAGGAAGGAAGGAGGAAACCATTTAAACTGAGATGCCTTCAGATATAGTGTGAGCAAACACAGAAGTTCAGACCTTATTAGACAGTTTTACAGACTGCAAGGGAAGATCTGATTGCGGTTTTGCCTACAAATGCTTTTTATTTGTTGAGTTACAGTTCATAATTACTCACGACTGGGAGTGACTTTATGTCAGCCATGTAAACTGTATGAGCATTCAAAACTCAATTATTATGACTAGTTTTTCCTACATGTATTTTTACTTCTTCCTCCTCCTCAATTTACTTCGCTCAGAGGCTGAGAGGGAAGAAGCGCTGCTCTTGAGTGACTGGAGAGAGGTCTCTTCCTTCAGCTGACAAAATCGTAAAGCCTAAGCTAGTGATCCTACTGACATCTCATACCAAGAGCTTCCCAGATGATCCAGACATCATGCAAAATGCTAGCATCAAACCAACCAGTGTGGTGATACTTGGTGCTCCCAAAACCAAACAGAACTGCTCTTAGTGAGAGACACCAAGACCTGTGCTACATCGTTTACTGAGAGTTGTGTTCCTGGTCCTAACCGTGGAGAACCTCCCACCCTCAGTGGTCCCTACTCTGCTGGATATGGACAAGAAGCCAGCAGCACAGGTAGCAACATCCTGAAATGTGCATAAAATATATCATAGATGGACATGGAAGGGATTACAAGGACAACAGAGGCTGAGCATTTCTTTGAAATGACTGGGAGACATCGTGATTCCTCCAGATGTTACTTCACAGCAGCAAGCATCACAAAATCCAGCTCATACTTAATACCCAATTCAAGGGTTAAAAAAGTACCTAAGGTAGCTCTGCTTATGTAAGTAGTAGATGAAGAGTGTTTTGCTGTATCAATTCCTACAAGATATCTGTTCTTCCTATGACTCCCTTTCCTGAAGTATTCCCCATTTCCACCAGTGTCCTTACAGCAATAATCTGTTAGGAAGGGTAAAATTTGAATCCAGGTTAAAAAAACCCTTATTATCTTGCAAGCTCAATCTAGATTTTGGTCTGTGGTGGCCGGAGGGGAAAAAAAGTATTTTTAAATAAATCTGTTCTCTTTATAAATAGATAAGCAGCCAGATGCATTTCAAATATTTGTTTGACTGATCAAATATTGGTTCAGGTTTAGAAAACAAATTAACCTAATATTTGAAGAATTAGACATTTTGTACCTGAACACTTCTCTGTGTCATTACTTCGGTACCAATGACCCCAAGTGCGTTGGTCAAAATAAAAGACCTTTCTGATGAATATTAGTCAGATATCTTTGCAACTTTGATAATTCTTGCTGTTGTCTGCCTTCGCGTTAAAAAGTGCAGTTTTCTGCATTGTTAGTGTGATTTTTTCCACAAGGTAGCTGATAATATGAGTGTACTTATAGACATACAGGCATGTAAAATATATTTTTGCATGCGTCCTTTGACTAAGAGTTACAAGCAGCCCAAATTGAAGTTTTTGCAACAAGATTTCCACTTGTCAGTTAATTGTTATGGTCGCTTTGCTGTTCTGCTGGTTTTGTAGCTATCCTGGTGTGATCCACTGGGAGGTTACAAACTTGAGTAATTTTATGTCTTCTGTTTACACAATCATAAGCCTTTTTAAAAGGTTGCTAGAGTTTAACCTTTAAAAGGGTAACGGCAGCTTGCTTTGAGTAATTGCTGAACTGAATGATACCTTTAGACATGATACAACTCCAAGGGGAAAGGGTAGGACGGAGGAAGGTGCAACGCATGTTGTTCTCCTCAACTGCCTTAAGCACGTCTTGTCCTATATTTGCTCGTGTAGTATGTGAAGATAACTTATTTTCTGCATTAGATTAGATAGCTTAATAAAGTTGCAGGTACGGGTTATTATTAGATGGCAGCATATGTTTATTCAATTAGCTAAATAATCAAAATGAAATTTTATTTTGAACTGGGTCGTCATCTGTTAAGCTACTGGAGCAGCTTAAGATTTGGCTGCGACCATTACCCATGGCAGAATTAGTAGCAAACCCATACATTTTTGCAACAAAGGCAAAAAATTGCTTCTGATGTGTTGATTGGTATGGGGAGTAAGTGAAGGGGATTTTCTTGGTTGCTTTAAAGTGCACGAAGGTGACCACCACTGTAGTTGTGACTTGAAAAGGCTAGAAAACCTGACAGCTCTGATGAGAGCATTTCTATTTCCCTGGCTGTTAGTTTCCTGGCTGTGCTTCAGAGTTTTGGATGGGCAGGAAGTCAGTTTATATGCTGAGCAGTTAAACACTGTGATACAAGGAATAACAGTTCTAGCAGCCAGAGAACATCATCTGAAGGGAGAAAATGATTGAACAAATAGATATCTAAGAAGATGAAGAACAGAGAGGGACTTCCTTATACTAATACTTCCAGTATTGTGAAGATATGAGTTCTGTGCATTACAAAAATTTATAGATTGCTATACCGGTTATCTGTTGATTTTTTAAAATTTACTTGTGGCTGCAAGAGAAACATATTTTCAGAATTATCCAGTATATGTAGTGAAGGTNAGAGTAAGAGAAGGGGATTTTCTTGGTTGTTTTAAAGTGCGTGAAGCTGACCACCAACTTCTCACTGTAGTTATGACTTGAAAAGGCCAGAAAACCTGACAGCTCTGATTGGAGCGTTTCTGTTTCCCTGGCTGTTAGTTTCCTGGCTGTGCTTCAGAGTTTTGGATGGGCAGGAAGTCAGTTTATATGCTGAGCAGTTAAACACTGTGATACAAGGAATAACAGTTCTAGCAGCCAGAGAACATCATCTGAGGGGAGAAAATGATTGAACAAATAGATATCTAAGAAGATGAAGAACAGAGAGGGACTTCCTTATACTAATACTTCCAGTATTGTGAAGATATGAGTTCTGTGCATTACAAAAATTTATAGATTGCTATACCGGTTATCTGTTGATTTTTTAAAATTTACTTGTGGCTGCAAGAGAAACATATTTTCAGAATTATCCAGTATATGTAGTGAAGGTATTTGATTCATGTTGTTACGGTCCTATTGCAAATGCTCATCTTTTGTGTAGAGAGAGAATGGGTTTCTTGGATTCCTAGTAGGCTGTTTTTTGCCTGACATGTTTTAAATAATAATAATGTGAAGCATACATTATGGGTTAAATGTACATCTTGGGTTAAATCACGAATTGAAACTCATACATTTAAAAATACCACCTCATTGTTTGCTTGCCAGCTTGCTTAACTGAGAAGTAGTCAGCTGCCTTCTGGATGACATCTTGGATTATGTACTCAAGGTTAATCATCCCTATCTAAGCAGCGACCAGGGAGAGCCTTTCTCTGTTTGGAGGCATTTCTATCCACCTGCTCTGTCCTGCACTTTGTTTGCGGAGATGCATAAGGAAAAAATTCTTCACAGAAAGGGTCATTAGGCACTGGAACAGGCTGCCCAGGGAGGTGGTTGACTCACCTTCCCTGGAGGGGTTTAATGTGCAGGTGGATGAGGTACTGAGGGACATGGTTTAGAGATTGGTGGGAATGGTTGGACTTGATGATCCAGTGGGTCTCTTCCAGACTGGTGTTTCTATGATTCTATGATTCAATGCCATTTTTCCTCCTGACCATCTCTAACCCTAGAAGAAGAATCACTCTTCCAGTCATATTACTTATATGTTCAAGTTGTTTATGACCTCTACTTTTCTCACATGTTTACTCTTGCCTCTGTTTCCCTTTCTTCCACTGCACTCTCCCATTGCGGTGTTTCACGAGGTTTAGCACGTTGGTCAAGCTTGCTTTGCACCTTGTGCTACGCTGTTTGTTGCACAAACTGCTTTCCTGTGCACTTACTCCTGCACTTGGTACTTTCAGTTCTCCTTCTCTTCCCTTCTGCATATAGATGTAATTCTTCTGACTTCCTTCAGTTTCTTGTTCCTTTTTACTAAAACATTTCCCACTCCCTGCTGTCTCCTTTGGCTTTTTTTTTTTTTTTTTCAGCTTCTGACTGAAGGCGTTGGAGATGTTGTTACCAGTCTTGATAATAGAACCAGACTCTTGGTGACTAACTACCCGGGTGCTTCATGGGAATGGCCTGAGCTCAGGCCCTCAGGAACAAAAATGATGTTCCCTGCCTTTTCTAGGCCTCTACTGTCATTTTGAAATTAAAAGGACATAATTGAAAGCCCCAAACCATGCAATGCACGGTATTCCTAGAAGGCAGCAAATGCCGAAAGATTAGTGATGATTTGAGAGTTGGCAAAGTGAAGTTCATCATCCGTGTACTTAAAAGGTAGGATTCACATAGCAACATTACGTATTTTACTCTGAACGTTATTGCGTTACGTATTTTACACTTGTATTTATTTTAAGGAACGGTGCCTTCAGCCAGAGGCTGCAAAGACTGGGATCACACAAGCTGCACAGCCCCTTGCTTCCACCTTCCTATCACCTCCTCTTTTTGCTGGCAGAAATATTCACAGTGAATCAATTAAGGAACCGATCTGGTTTTAAACTAACCTTTTTTTTTTTTTTTTTTTTTTTTTGAGGGGTTTAGAGAGGTAATTTTAAATCAAATGCGTTTACGAGACTGTACAAACACTTGTGCAAACCCAAGGAAGAGGTGGAAAAAAATGGAGAATGTGTCTTTTGGCAGCAGCACTAACTCAGGCAGGCTTAAATTGTTCCTGAAACTATTACCTGAGATTCTTTTATTCATAAGTAACGATTTCTTTAGAGGCTAAACAGAAGTTATTTGGTTGTGTAATCCTTCACTGTAAGCGAAATATACTACATCTAATTTATAAGCATATTGTTTATGCTGCTGCAGTTACCGTGTGACTATATTTCTTCCAGTAAGTTAATAATTTCTATCATATATAATGTGGATATTCTAGCATAAGGCGAGAGAGGAAGAAATCAGAGCTCTGTGTAATGACATTAAGCTTTTAGGCGTATAGGCGGCTTAAACGGACTCACAGCTGCTTAACATATGCCCTCTGACTGAACTTGTTTTAGCACTCGGTGTCTGACTTCTCTCAACGTATAAAAAGTTGGTGTGATTGATAGTTGGTTATAGAGTATTTGTCAGGACGAACTGAATCATTATGCGTATATATCCAAGAATATAGAAAAACAAGGCTGGAAGAACAACAGCAAAAAACCCTGATGTATTTTTCTATTCATCGAGCTTACTTAAAGCAACTCTTTTTGTTTGCTGGAGTTAAAGGTTGCTGGTTTTTTTCTGAGCAGCAATTGCTGTGTGATTTCATACAATCAACTTAAGAACATTTTGCCAGTGAGGACATCACGTATGCAGAGTTCCGATTTTTCTCTTCATTTTGCGTGCAATTTGAATTCTCTAGTATGTATCACCCCTCTTCTTTGGCATGGTCGTTAGAATAATTTCTGGGGCATTCTGTGGCAGCAGGAATCTTCAGAGAGTGATGCAATTACATTTCAGATTAGTCATTAGATGAATGTGTAAGACCTGCTAACCACAACATCTCACCCTAGCAGTTTAGTAATAAAAGGCTCTGCTGATGCTTAAAAACACATGAAATTTGGAAGGTCTGACTGCAACGACAGTTGAATCATACTTCTGAACATTGGAAAGCATAGACCAGATCTGTAACTTATGTCAATTACAGTAGTTAAAACACAGTCTGGTACCTCTCTGAACTCTCAGAATCCCTTAAATAACCACCAGCTGGGAGTTGAAAGATGTTATGCAAACTGCATTACACAACTTGGGAGTTCTGCTCGCTGTGTTTCTCTCCTGCAGGGCTTCTCCGGCAGTTAAGCTCAGCTTTACATCGTGTGGAAGCTGCGGGGCCAGTTCTATCTTCATTCTGCACCAGGGTCACCCTTCATGGCCTTCCTGTGGTTCTCTGTGTGGAAAAGAGGCTGCCCAGGGAGGNGGGAGTTGAAAGATGTTATGCAAACTGCATTACACAACTTGGGAGTTCTGCTCGCTGTGTTTCTCTCCTGCAGGGCTTCTCCGGCAGTTAAGCTCGGCTTTACATCGTGTGGAAGCTGCGGGGCCAGTTCTATCTTCATTCTGCACCAGGGTCACCCTTCATGGCCTTCCTGTGGTTCTCTGTGTGGAAAAGAGGCTGCCCAGGGAGGTGGTTGGTTCGCCTTCCCTGGAGGGGTTTAAGGCACGAGTAGACGAGGTCCTGAGGGACATGGTTTAATGTTTGATAGGAATGGTTGGACTCGATCCGATGGGTCTCTTCCAGCCTGGTGATTCTATGATTCTATGAAAACTCTAGGGTGTTGCTCAAGTGGTTTCATCTATTTAGCTCAGATTTTCTATTCCTGCTATTTATAAGGTGTGGTGGATTTAAGGTATCAATTACTTAATCAAATTATATAAATGTTACTATGACAAACCTAGAAGGAGAGAGGAGCCGGGGATGGAGCAGCATCGTGGCCGACTCTTTAAGGTTCTTTTTGTCACTGATCTCAGAGCAGGG
>WAAB01000644.1:30147-71354 GCA_013389865.1 Piaya cayana
TTGCCATTCAGAAAAGAATTCTGACACCTTGGCTTTACTCCAGACTAGTTTAATTTTTAAAACAAAAACTTTTGAAGATGACAATTTCCCTTGAGGTGGCCCTTCCACTTGCAATTACTTTCTTCCTTTTCTCTCCTTTTTTTCCCTGTAAGCATAAGCTACTTCACTTCCAAAGCTTTGCAGTCTATTCCCACTCTAGCCATTATCCCATATGTGCTGCGGAATTGTTGACTCTTCTTTCGCTAACAACTCAAACATTTACCTTTGACATTCTACGCTTTCTAGTGACCACGTCAAGTGCTTTTTGCTGTGCTGTCCTGTGTGCCCAGAAGTTGCTTGCTGTTCCTACTTTAAAACTTTCCTTTCTTTTGATCCCTGCAAAATTACATGATATCAGAGCAGGTATGTGATAAATTCAGTCTTCCTGTTAGTGGGTTGATCCATGCTTTCATGTATTTCAGATGTTATTATACGTATATTTATCAATTCTGTCTTATACTTAACTTCAAAATTATGTCCCACTGCCATTTTCTGTTGTGTTTATGCTTGTTTCATCAAAGATGTAACTTCTGCATGCAAAGTGTTATTTTGAAACTAAAATGTCTTATGAATTCAGTCCACATAAATTGTATTATTTATGCTATAAATATGTATAGGCTACTTATTATTGAAATGTGGATTTTATTTTAGGATAACTTGCTAGATGCCTTAATTCTGTAAGAAGCAAACACCGCCACCACCTTGTTTTGTGCTGCTTTTACAGTGATATTCTTCAGTGTGGTCTGTTGAAATGCAAAGAGATTTTATGGAGCTTTTTTTTACTAAATAGTCAACAGGTTTTAATTTAGGGTCTTAAATCATAATTGTTTTTCGATTTTCTGCTCTGCCTCACAAAAGCGTAATGAGGGCACACCTGACGCTATAAAAACCAGATGTCACTTCAGTGTTCCAGGACTGTGATAAGTTTGGAGAGCTTAGGAGTGAGTATTGTAGACATGTAGTTATCAGGGAGCTCGCAAGAGCAGAAAAGCGTGTAAAGCATTCCTAAATAAATAGAATTTGGGAATGGATTGCACTTTAGTTTTGAAGATTTTAAAAGTGCTGAAGCTATGGAAGGGATTTTCTTAAGGACTTCCAGGAGACCATTTCAAACTGACAAACAATATATTCAATTTACGTCTTCCTACCAGTTCTGTTTAATGAGACAGCAGTACTTGCACTTGATCAGTGTGACTAGAAGAGCAGCAAGCAGACCTGGAGCAAAGCTAGGTTGTGCGATTCGTGCCAGTGTTTAGAATCAGTACTCCTTTACCTTTCTCCTCTAGCAAAACTTCTAAAACCAGGTTGTTTAGCGGAAACTCAACTATGCATGAGATACTAGTAAGGCTTTATAGTACTTGTTTGTTTAAAAAGATTCAGATTTAGCATCACATGTTCAAAGGTCTAATGGAAAGTATATATATTTACAAGAATAATCATTTCACAGGAAGTCATTGTCACAGTTTGTCACCCTTATCTGGTTATCCCAGGACATAGTCAAATGCAAAAATCTCTAACATCCATCACATCCATTCCCTATTTTGTGTTAAGGTGTCTCTTTTCCTAACCAGACTTAGGGTATGGTTCTTTATCTCCCCAACCATTTTTCTTATTGTAAATATAATCAAGTGGCAAGACAGAATCATAGAATCATAGAATCACCAGGTTGGAAGAGACCCATTGGGTCATCGAGTCCAACCATTCCTATCAAACACTAAACCATGTCCCTCAGGACCTCGTCTACTCGTGCCTTAAACCCCTCCAGGGAAGGCGAAGCTGTTGACACCCTTGTTCTCAGTTGCTGTGGTATGAATATGCAGGACAGTTGAGGGGCTGCTTATGTTGTGGATGTTGCTGTGTCTATTTTGGGGTTGTTGAATCATGAGATGAACACTAAAATGTGTCTGCCCACTCCGTTTCCTCGAGTGTCTCCTTTTGGGTCTTCATCACTAATTGAAAATTGCACGATCCTGCAAACATGGGCCCGTGCAGGTGAATGCTGGATGTATGAAATACATCTGGAATAATTAACTATTTTTTTAAAAAACTATCTCAGCAGCAAAAAGTACAGTGACAGTCGTTTTGTTAAATGAGAAATGAATTAATAGGAATTTGTTGAGGTACTATTCTTCTATTTGAATGGAGAACATAAGAGAGTTTGAAAGTAGAGGATACGTGCAAGGACATTAAGTCCCTCTAGCTACACATCCTGTTGGACTCTGGAGCTGAAGCTAATGACACCTTGTTGGTGAAGAGATGGGAGGGGTTTTAGGGGCTTCGATAGGGATTTTTTAAAGAAAAATTTTCATCTTAAGTAAAACGTAAGGATTTTTGCTTGTATCACGAGGACAGCTGCCTTCCCCAGGGTTTGGTAACACATTATTTTGCATTTACAAGTTAGTCTTCTGCTTTCCTATAGATGGGGGGAAATGTACCTTCTCCAGTTGTTTGTTTAATTATGTTCTGGTTTTGAGTCAGAATGGGCACGTTACTGCTGCTAGTTTGAGCCTGAGCAAGCTAAATACACTCAGCTGAATGAATTCAGTACTGTGAACATGAACCACTGATGTAAATTAGAAAGGAGATGCCTCGAAGCTTTACAGTATTCAGGAAGTGTCAGATCATGTTCATTTGAAAGGGGTGGCAACACTCTTTTTCCACCAGTGCAGACACTAGTATTATGTTTCGCCCCAGATGGCCCGTCCAGGTGTTCAGCGCACCCTGATATTGGCCCTTCTATTGTTGAATTTCAACATTTTTTGAATAGCCATTCAACTTATTTTGTAGAATCACAGATCTTTCCCTTTATAAAGATTTAGACAGGAGACAGTAAACCAAAATGTTTGTCCTTCCACCTTGAAAAGCATTTTGTCTGCTTTGCTGACTCTTACAAAACCTTATAAACTGTTTTCAAAAGGCCTTTTGCCAAGACGTTGCTCTGAGGACACTTGGCATGAACTAACGGGAGCTCGTGACTGTGGTGAAGATGTGATTCGCTCTTGGGTATGAATTCCTGCTGATGATACCAGATTATAAAGGCTAGTAGAAATGTGAGAAATAGATTCCTATTGGTTCTATTTAGTTCTATCCAGCTCAGCAAAGCAACGTGGGATTCTTCCGGATCTCCATACTCTAAAGGAAGAGTCGGAAGGAGTGGGTCACTGTTCAGGGAATCTGCTTTAATAACACTGGCATGACTGAAAAGCTTTGACAAGCCTGGCCTTGCGGTGTGACTGCTAGAAAATCTGTAAGTGGTCAAAATGTTTTCTGCATAAGAAAACACATTATTTATTTTCAAACACACAATACAGAAAAAAAAAAGAACACATTGCATTAATAATAATGGTTTGGAAACTTGTACCACTTAGCTTCTGAAAAATACATCACTATGAACAAAAATACCCCACACTCTGCTTTAAAGATGATATTTATATTTTCTGAGAATAAGGAGGAGAAAGATCATTTGAGCTTGAGAACGTGGGTACAGATGCATCGCCTAAGTCTCACCTAAACTTTCCTTGTTTGAAGTTTTAAGTGAAGACTTCAGTGAGTTCTTCTGCATTCAGGATAAATTTAGCTCCGAGAGCAGTGCAAAACAGACTTGTGGATTGGTGTGGGAGTGATTGCTGTGATTCCTGAGCTGTGAAGGTGCTGTCATTTCTGCAAATGATCTGTGCAGGGAGGGGGGAGGCAAAACATGGAACAGATTTTGAAAACTGTGGAAAATGAGGTGACTCCTGGGTCTGTGGATATGCCCAAAAACCTCAGACGGAGCCATCTTCAATTATGAATCAGAACTCTGATTGTTTTTATTGTAAATTATTGCTCTTTAATCTTCAGCTATCATTTTGCATCTGTTCTGTATGAAGAGTTCAAAACTGGACTGATAGAACTGGTGCAAACACTTATTACTGTTTAGATATAGGCTAAGTTATTTTCCTAGCTTGATCAGAACAGTTCATGCTTTAAAAATGGTTAAACATACCCAAAAGTTATAGTCCTTTGCTTTTGGTCAGGGGGGTGTTCTCCAGTGTGTTCTCTCTTTAAGTGTATGGGCTATTTCCACTTCCACGTGAGGAGAAAAATAATAAAATCACGCTTAATAGGGTGCATTTGCCAAAGAAAGAGCAACATTTGCACCTGCAGAAATAAATATGCACTTGCTGTCCTGAATTCTCGCATTCGGCGTGGTGGTACTGAACTGGAGCAGATGCTAGGCAGCCTCTTCTCTCTGCCCTTGGAGTCATCCAGGCTGTGTTTGTACCCTGCAGGTTTGGGATAATGAGATGCTGACACATCCCCCTGGGGGGTCCTAAGTGAAAGCGGAGGCATCCAGCCCTTCCCTCCTTCGCTCTGGCAGGGAGCGTGTGTGTTGCTGTCACCATCTAAAGATGGGGCACAGAGGGGGCCAAGCCTGCTTGCTTTTGCTCTGTGGGCACCTATTTATTGTCTGTCCCAGCGAATTCCTGCCGGTGCTGGAAAAGAGATGTAGCTATCGTGGGGTTTGCTTGCCTTGCAAAAGGCAGGCTTTGATTTCACCCTCGCTGTCTTAGATAAATCATCCAAAATTGGCTAAAATACCTGAGAAGGATGTTGTGGTCTAAAGCTGGGGTCTGTGTCTTTCCCATTTTTATAGGGGTATCTGTATAAAAACTGCATGTGTTAGGGTAATGGCAGGATTTACATGCGCTGGCTAAACCTGTGCCAGAAATCCCCTTTGGCTGTATTAACAAGTAATTGCAAAGTTCTTTTCAACAAAACAATCGTGTCCTTCCCCCCCCCTCCTCGCATGCACATTGCTGGAATTCATGGTACAGAGCAGCACATGGAACTCGGTGCAAGTATGTACTGTATGTGGCTGCTATGGTGATTAAAATACATAAATAAAATAGATAAATATGGACCATATTAGAAATTCATTACTGGCGCTCTCTCAGATCAGAGTCAGCTCCAGCGTGCGGGGTCAGTCGTGTTTTCTTACTCCCGAGCTCCTTCTGGAGGGGCCAGGGTTATGCAATAGCCCCGTCCTACCTTGTCAACCAGCAAATTCAGCGCAAAGAAAAAAAGATAAACAAAGGGCTTTTGTATGGATTTTATAGTTTAGTGAGGATTAGTGACCCAACACCATTTACAGGCAGGACAAGCTTAGTGTTAACTCACCCGAGGTTAACGAGGGGGGACGTGGGGCAGTTCAGGAGGCTGCAGCGGGAAGGTTTGAGACGCGGTGCGGAGAATTTCTAGAAGTGGGTCCTGCTTACCTGGGTTGTCGGCGTGTTGGTCACGTGTTCCCTAATGTTCCAGCTGCTTTACGATGCGGATCGTGCCGATCCCAGGCACTTGCTCACAGTCCTTCGTGCGGCTCCGGAGGTCCCCTCTGCTGTGACGGACATCCTAGCCTGGAGTTGGGCTCTGGGTGAATCAGATTCCTGCTTTTCTTTCCCCGCTCACCTTCTTAGCGTTCTCTGACCGTAAAATCCATCCCTTTCCTGAAGCGCAGAACGATGCACTTGTCCGATGAAGCTTTCCCAGGCAGGATTCAAATTCCAAACAAGCCTTCCGTTTCCTTCATGCTGGGGGGAAGAACGAAGGCGAGGAGGCGAAGGAAAGCGCTCGCTTCCTTTAAATCCCCACCAGCGTCTTCCCGGGGCTGGAAGCGAAGTAGCTTGTCTTGGTGATCTTCGGAGTTTAACTTTAGTGGGGGAGGGAGAAAGTGGAAAGCAAACTGAATGCTGTAGTGGAGATTTCTCTCTTCCCCCACTGGGCCCCTTGCCGACTGTTTTTATTGATTTCAATCACTGGAGGCTAGCTGGCTCTCAGAAGAAACACTGTGTAATGTGTTCTTTCCTGGCTTTCATTAAAGAAACTCAATGCAGTGTGGTCACGCTGCCGAGCTCGCCTGGCAACCTGCCTACACCCTGTGGTACCTCTTTCATTGGAGGAGATCGAGCTCGTGGTTTGGGGTTGGCTTGTTTTTTAATTTTTTTTTTTTTTTAAAAATTCTCCAGCACGGATTTCAAAACAGCCTACGCGCTGCTTCTGTCTCCTCTCGCAGCACAAAACCTTTTTAAACTTTGGGAGACATTGTCAGCCATCCCTGAAGGGGACGACTTTGGTGGCGATGAAAGCGCTGAGAGAGCTGCGACAAGTCTCGTGCTCCTTCTATTAAAATTCCCTGATGCGTTTTTAGGGAGGAGTTAAAAGGGCTGTGTGTAAGCCACAGGGATGTGGATACAAATGATTTCCAAGGGGTTTCCTTTTTTTTTTTTCTTTAATTCCTCCTTCTTCTGATTGGCTAACGTGGTTTAATTAAGGGTAAGAGAGTAAGCAAAATCCTTTGACAAATATGTGAAAATTCCTGGCGGCGCTGGAGTTGCAAGTGAAGCAAAACGACGTTCCCCAAGCCTGCAGACGTGGTGGTGTCTTAAATATTTCTGTTGTGTTCAGGACTGTGATACTGGTGGAGAAAAATGGGAAATAAAATGTGGTATGAGTTTATGCCTTTAGAACTCGCTCTGCTACATTATGTATTTTATAGATGCAAACAATCTATAAAGCAGAATTCAGCAGACCAGGTGCTGTAAATCATTGTTCTGTGTGCCTATAAATGCTTTCATTTAATTTAGTAAATTGTTTAATTGCTTCTTATTCAGCAGTTCCTAATGATGGCATTTTATGTGCTTTTCAGAATTGGATATGAATCTGAAACATGTAAAGATTCCATAATTGTACATTAAGTCAGGTTCCAAGCTAATAAGGGTGCATCTATTTTGAGTTAGGGCAGCAAATTTAGGGTGCCACTTGATCGCTTTCCTTGTGAGATATAGCGTGTACACGAGGACGCCTTTTTACAAAATTACATTTACACAATCACTAAAAGAATCCTTTCCTGGATCAGAGAGGTGAAAAGCTTGTTCTTATTTAAATCTGGCTTCCTTCAAGAACTTGTTTGAGGCTTTTCTGCCCTGGTTGCATCTACAGAGACCATTCCAAATCAACTTATTGGATGTTATTCTTAGTGTTTTTGATGAGAGGAGTTGAGATTTTTAAACATGTAGCTTTTATTAAAAGATTTAGGGTTTTTTTTTCTGTGAATATTTAAATAAACCTTCGCCAACTTCTTCTGTAAGTGCTGCAGACACGATGCAAGGAGGTATACTGCTTCGAATGGTACTGTTGATTCAAAACTTGCTTTCTGCGTGGTAATACAATTTCATATGCCCTCTTTGGTCATGCTACTTCTTTTCATAGTGCACTACATGACACAAAATAGTTATTTAAATTCAATATGCCCATGAACTACTTTATGCAAATTCTGTAGCTGTAGTTGCGGCTCAGTCCCTTGGCAAGCCTCAGATAGTAAATCATTTGTCAATCTTTCTTTTATGAACCTTGCATCTGAGGGTTTGCCAACCTTTCTTCTTTGTCGGTTTTGAGCCGCGCTTAAAGATTCTGCGTTTTGTTTTTATGCTGGCAGATGGCCAGTTATTTATCTGGGTTGATATGTATTGTGTGAGAAAGAAACAGAACGTTTAGCGCGCTGATATCACGCATGAGGCGTGTTTGGGTAGCTCTGAATCAGTCCCTTGGTCAGTGTACAAAGCCCATTTTGACATTTCTCTACATTATAAAAAAACATGAACTTAATGAACAAACAAGGTGATACAAGGTGAAACAAACCATGTCACCCATTTCCTCATCTTTGTCTTTGGAGTTCAAAATTTTGATGCCCTCTTGATACGTTTGTCACTGTTGGTCAAGTTTTAACAGATTCCTTTGAATTTCTGATGTTGCTTGCTTTACCGATATGCACACTTGTGTTGCTGCGTTGATGGAAAAGGATAGAAATTGATTCAGTGATATTAATAAAAGAATAAATTTGGTGGTGTGGCTTGGACTGTGGCTAGTGCTATAGGTTTGGCAGCAAAGCCGAATCCCCGAACAGGTGGAAAGTTCAGACCTACACAGGTGAGCCCCAAAGGCAAATTTGTAATAAATGAGCGTTGGGTTCATTGTGGCAACTCATCAGAGTTTCTGAGTCTTTGTCAACCTTATACTGTGCCGGTAGCAGACAACTGGGGATGCAAATGTAGGGACCAAAAATCTTGAAACAGATTAAAAAATGTACTTACTGCTCTGCTGCAACTCAGTACAATTAGTGTGGTGTTAATACCATCTTGGTACTGGTTGCCCAGCTCATCGTCCCCTGGCAGTATCGGCTTTTATGCAGATGCAGTCTCTGAAAACCTACACTAGTTTGATTTTGCCACTCTTGCTGCAGAGAAAAGGATCGGGTATCTTCAAGAAATCCTGCCCTGAATACCTCTTTCTGCCTTTTCCAGTTTCATTTGTTGTCATTTTTCTCTGTTCCGAATTGCTTAGCAGGCTTGCTTTACGCTGTGAAATGCTTCAGTTTGAGATGACTCCCCTTTTATGGTGGATAAACTAATTTCTAAAGAGCGCTTACAAAATATTTTGTGCTGTGTTTCCAGAATACAAAGAATAATGGAAAACTTGAACCTAAAACTGCCACTGCTGAAGGCTCCAGATATTTAGAATGAGATGTCTTAGGCTATTTAGGGACTGGCATTGATGAAAGGCGCTATACAGGCAGTCACAGCCCTTTGCAGAGGGACGTGGTGTGGAAGGAACTCTGGGAATTTACTTGATGATGTCTGAGCTCACATGCGAGATTACACAGGTTTTTATGAGCGTGCTAAAGATTTGAGGGGGTATGCCTGTCATTCAAAATATGGCATCCAGTGGCAATATCCTTTTTAGCGCCTTTTCAGGCCTTCTGGAAAGTTTCCAAGTGGAAGACTCCCACCTCCTTAATCACGAAAACCCCCTGGCTCTCCCCTGAATGTCATTCATTCAAGTGTGCTGACCTAGCCTGACCTTGTTTAGATTGAGATCTAATGAGCCCGTGATCCAAGGTGGTGTGGTAGCTCTCAGCAGGCTTTGCAAATAAGCAAGTGTTGTGTTTTTTCTGTGTGCATGTGGTTTAAATTTATCACGTCAATAAACAAGTGTCTCGCGTGCTCAAATATGGATTTCACAATGTTGTAGTTAAGCCTAAATTGCGGCACTACAAATTGTGATGTCACTTCATAATTATAGAAGGAGACAACGTGGAATATTTATGACCTCAAAACAATGCAGTCCTGTTTGCTGGGTTTTTTTTAATTTAAATAATGGCATAATAGCAAAGTTCTTAGGCTGAATGGCTCACAAACTTTGGAGGCATGTTTTAGAAAGACAGTCACGCTAATGGTACAGGGAAAGCAGAATTAAAAAATGAGGCTGTTGATTTAAAGAAAGGAGAGATGCATCAGTAGAGTAACATAACAGAGATTGTCCAACTTAGAAGAAATACAGCTAGGTTTTAAATTCCAGTGGAAGGTTGGGTTTTGTTTTCTTTCAAGTCCCAAGCTTTAAGGAAGAAAGGTTTTGTTTATGTTGGGGTTTTTTTTTAAATTGCATTAAAACTCCTTTCAGCTTCCGTGGAGAATATACCGCCAAATGTAGGTATTTTATGATGCAACATAAAACTTGCGGCTTTCAAATTAAAAAACAGCCAAGGGCAGATTGTGGTACGTACTACTAGATTAATCAAGTTGACGTGGATGGGTAGAAGTATAGCTGCAGCTAGAAAAGTCGTTTCAGCTGTAAAGCTGCGAGTGCTGTTGCGGGACGTGTGCTGGGAGACCCAGACTGAAGCCTGATGAATCTGGTTCTCCTTGGATGGGGCTGTGTGCTAGAAGAAGGTACCTCCAGCTGTAAATCCTGGCTCTTTGACGCCCGGGACAGTGCCAGCAGTGCAGGGAGAACAATGCTCTCGTTTCAGAAGGCCCACGGTGCATCAATTGCGACACTGGAAACAAATGTTGTTAGGGCTCGGTATTTACGTTGGGACCTACAGGGAGGGAGCAACTTGTTTTGTTTTTAATGGAGCGGTTGGGGAGAGGGATAAAAAGCTTTTTGATAATGCGGGGAATGCGAGGGGGAAGGGAAGGTACAGAGATACGCATTTACTGTAAGTATGAAAAAGCAGAGGCCTCTTTATCAGACCAGCCCTAATGATGTGCCACAGTCACTTTATTTGAAAGCTTCATGGCTCACAGAAAAGTAAACAAATTCATTACATTATTTTTAAAAGAAGATTAACTATAGCATGTCGTCTGTTGGACAGCTGCTGTAGTAATCTTTTACAAACACTTTATAAATGACCACCCTCAGTGTTTTCCTGGGCTTTGTGTGGCTGGATTGTTATTTTAGTAAGTACCAGGGTGGCTTTTCAAATGAAATCGTTGTTTCCTGAGTAGCAATTACATACCTCCCTTCACCGTAAATATTGTTTTATTCTCAGCAGGAGTTATGAAATGTCTTCTATACAAATGCAACTTATGTTGCTTTTTTACATGCGCTTCCATGCGAATGCTGGCTTTTGCGTAGAAGTAGCTAAAGAATATTTTAAACGAAGAATGCTTTATTCTGAATTCTGCTTTCTTGCCCTTCCTTGGTCTTTGAAAACAGAAAGTTGAAGAGATGGATCAGACTAAACTTAGATGATACATGAATTGAACAACTGCTTAGTTCTCAGCAGGTCTTTTTGGCAAATAAGATCGTGTTCAGGTATTGCCTTGTTCAACCATCCTTTGCCTGAGTGCCAACAAAAAGGAGAGGTTAAACATCTGTAGAGGGCAGTTCTAGAGATTTCTGCAGATGCAGTGCTTACAGATCTGTGAATGGAGCAGAGAAGTGATGGTAGTAGAGTGAACAGTGAAAATTATGAAGCTGGAAGCGTCTCATTTTAACTGCTTCCTGTGCCCTTCAATTGCATTTATGCATATTGTGTTCACTTTCCTATAGAAATATAAACACTTGATTTAAATGTTGACTGTTTCAGGCAGCAAAAGAAGAGGAAGAGGAAGAACTTAGCCCAGAGGAAAGGAGAAAACTGGAAAGAAAATTAAAAAAAGAGCGTAAGAAGAAGGAGAGACAGCTGATGAGGGAAGCTGGAATCTCTATTAAAAAGGTGGAGCCCAAGAAGCAGTCGGGATCCGAGCTGGCTCTGGCCTATTTAACCAGGTAAGAATAGTAAAACTGCTGCAGGTGCTCTCTACAGAAGTGAAAATCCACAACAAGCTGAACCAAGTAATAACACATTAAAGGAAATTGCTGTGGTTAGGTTCTGAGTTAATGTTTCATCTTGGTTGACACCCTTGCATACCGTCGATCGCCCCATGGTATTTATATCACAGGAACAACTGAGAGATAGTAAGTGTGGTGCAAACGTTCTATAGGAAGACAGCTCCCGTCCTGAAGATCTTATTATTGATATACAAATATCATCGGGTTAGCTGCACTTAGCGAGATGAAAGGCACGTTGTAGGAAAGATTGCATTGAGGAAATTAGTTTTGTTTCTTGACGGCGCCGTTCTGAGCAAAGTGCGTGAAGTGGTTAAGCATTAGGGAGTCTGAATTTAATCACCCGCGTGGTTTGTGGATATTTGTAAATTAAGATGAGATTATGCCACTAGTTTAAAGTTTATAGTTTACAATGCCTTATTTTTTGCATACCTAATTATACAGCAAGTACAGTGCCTGATTTCAGATGGGAAGCAATTACTTCATCTAGTTAGAGCACTTATTTAGAGTACTTAAAATTCCAACATGAAGCAAAGCCTATGGTTAAACAAAAAATCTAGAGCAAAGCAGTCATAGTACCCTACAGACAGTAAGAGGTCATGTATCAGCAGGACTACGGTGAGTGTTTTTTTTCAAAACTGCAAAATATACCCTGCCTGTAAGACCTCCAGAAGCCTGGCGTGAACAAATAGTGGGCTACCCGGTAGAATAATTCCAGGGTTGCTGGCCTGTCCACTCTGAAAACTGAAGCATCCAGACTGTCTGAGTTGTTACTTACTGCTCTCAATGGGGAGGGAGGAAATTAATTGCATTCCAGGCAGAGGGACATGTGCATTTTTGTTACATAACCCTCAGCATGCAGCGATAGCAAAATGACAATAATATTCTTGATCTGGAAAACAGCTGGAATAGTTCCCTGCTGGTTTGAACTGCAAAGGGATTGACAGTTAGCTTTGAACCATCTGCTCAGACTGTACTCTGGTATGTGTGCTAGTAAGCGGTGGATCTCTAGATAATGGATTTCAGATTTAGAAACCAAAGGAACAAGCTGTGGGTTTTTGGTTGATATTCCACTGTCATCTGAATGGATTTTTGCCTTGTTAGGTGAGAGAATATGAAACTGTATTTGAACTGACTTGATTCTAGAGTTTTGCTTAACCTGTACTAAATTAGCTCGAAATAGTAAACCCTGATGTTGTTTAGCCTTGTAATACGCAGAGTCCAAGGTCTGTATGTATGGCAATAGGTTGTGAGGGATGTTTCAGTAACAGCCAATTTGGATTTTGTAGATTTAACAGAAATAACCATAAGAGCTGAACTGCCAAGCAAACATAACCGTAGGCAGCACTTAAGACCCAGACGTCCTAGGACTGTCTTACACTGTTATAATTTACAAAAGAACAGCTTAATCCTTTTACACCTCGGAAGTTTTTTTTTAACCCAGCAAGAAAAAGGAAGACAATTATTTAAAGTAATCGGAGAATCAATATATTAGCTGTGGAAGGGAAACCAAGCTCTTCAAGCTTGTTGTAAAACTCCAGCAACTTCAGTGGATCGAGGATTTCAGTCTAAGTATTTTCGTTGGGCTGTAGGCATGAATATGTAGGAGGATAAGATAATCTTATAGATGTGAGATTAATATAATTGGAAGTAAACAGAAGGGAGCTGTGGATTTATGTTTTGCCTCACCTGCAATGAAAGCCTCACATGACATAGTGTTTGCTAAGTGAAATGGCATCTTAATTCTCTGATCAGAATCTCCTGTAGAACGAGTGGAACTTGAAGTACCATATGATAATTAAAGCTGTCATTTTTATTTATTCAGAGACTGCAGTATGAGAGCACACCATACAAGTCCTTAGCCTATGACAGGAAAATACTGGATTTTTTCTAGTGAAAATTTGTTTGTTAACTTTAAAAAGCACTTAAAGATTTTTTTTTTTACACATCTAGGCTTTGACATGCAAGGGAAAATTAAACTTCATTTTGCAGGTCATATGTATTTTTAAGAAGTAGTATTTCCCCTAGGGTGCAGAATCATTTTTTCTGGTTTGTGGGATTCTTCACTACATTTCCCAATGTAGTTCTGTCTAATCACAATATGCCTGGAGAAAGAGGAGAAAGTCTGCTACTGTTGGATTCTTAAGGCTTGCTGGGGAGGGAGAGAGGAAGATACATAGATTAAAAATAGGCAGCTAAAGCAAAAAAAAAGAAAAAAGAAGCAGAAGGTTATAAAACTAGGAGAAGGAAAAAAAGAAAATGTGCTATAATGAAAAAGAAACCTGGATGGTACTGAACATATGAGAAAAAAACCTGTAAAATTACTGCAGAGGAGGAGGGATGAGCAGGAGTGAGGACATACTAGTGGTTGAATAAACTGCACAAATCTCTTCCTTTTAATGATGACACAGCTTTTTTGATTTATGATAGCAAGTGTTGATTCAGGTTTAAGTCAAGATTAGAACGTCTCATTGCTTTGATTCTTGGAAAATAGAAAATAAAAAATTATCTTTTTGTAAGCATTAAGTACCTTCAAGTGAAAAGATGTTGCAATTCATGAGAATGGTAATTAGACTTAATTATAACCTAACTGACCTTCTGTCGTGTTAAAATGTTAGCAGAACTTGTTTCTCTTGGCAAGCCGCTCTGTCCTAGAAACATTTCTGTTCTTGTGCTTGGCTTAGAATGTTCATTTCTTTTTGGATATGCACACGTGGTTTTCTGTACCACCCATCGAAGGAATAGACAGAGATCTGAAAGGTGTCACTGAGAGGCTGTGGAATTACAAGACTGGTATTATCTCAAGTAGAAGTAATAGATAATGCCATTATCTGGATATTGCTATGAACTATCTAAACCTTGCAATATTATTTATCATGTTAAAATCTAAAAAAATAAGCTGCTGGAGTAAACTTCTTTTCTTTCTAAAATAATTTATGTCATGCTAGGAATATATATCACCAGAACGTCTCTCAAGACATTGTCTTTTCAGGTTTCATTATCAGTCTTACTTTCCTTATCCCTAAGTTAAGTTTAAATGAGATTCAGACAACGTCAGAGACTTCTTTAAAGAGAAAAAGATGCTTATAAGAATAACACAAAGGAAGGGCCCAGAAACACAAATGGAGACACAGAATTTCCTATTGAAGGGGAAATAATCTGACTCTGCAGAACACAAGGTGTTTTTTGCTGAGCGCAGTGGCAATACTGCTGAAAGCAGTGTATGATCCAGGGCTGTTGTTTATCTGCTGCGTTTGCAGAATGGAAACAGATCCCAGCCCTCAGTCAAACTTTATTACATACAGTGCCAAGCATGGGAGATGTTAAGCTGAAACGTTGTTCTTCCTTTCAAAGCACATAGAATGCTGAGGGGCATTGCTGTAAGCACTTGCATATTTTTTTAATGTGTTTATTTGTTTGTGTATGGTTTATATATAAAGTATATCCATTGATATTTACTCCTTGAGGAGCAGAGGCCACCTGGAGAAGGGCATTAATAGACAGCTTAGTGTTCATATAGTGTTAGCATCTAGGAAGTTTCTGACTTCTGAAGGAACCGGTGGAAGCTCGTCCTGGGTGGTAAAGAAGGCAGCAGCATTCAAGAGCGCTGCCAAACAGGTGAAATGAAGGTGGCCCTTCAGGAAATTGCAAAACCAGTCACCTTAACACATTTGGGACCTTCAACAACTTGGGCCTTAAAGGTGTCTTCAAAGAACAGCTTTTCCTCAAAGGTTAGTGGAATAGTGATGGAGGCTAGTTTTGCTTTAGTATGCATAGGGGTATTTTTAAAGCAAGCATTAACTATGGATGTAATGAATCTGTTCATGCATGCTTTCAGTCATTTTGTCACATTCATTAGTTCCATAAGAAGCCTCATGAATCCAGAGAGTGAGAGGGTAAATTTGCTTTTGGCATTGTTTTGTGGCTATGTTTTATGTGAACTTGGGCAGGCACTTGCTGCTATCTGATTTCAAAGGCTTGCAGTTTTCCTAATATTCTAGAGATGAGTGGATTTGTCTTAGCACTTCTCTGACTTTATATCTTGCTTAACATTTCATTTCTACCAGGACCTGACCTGCCTCTAGGTGAGATTCCTGTCCTTGACCTCAATCAGCACGTCTGTAAAACTGAGAATTTGCCAGCTGATGCTGATAGTTGCACAGAGCTTCCTCATTTCAAAGGAAGACACTGTCTCTGTCGATGGCAGAGAAAGAGAGTCTCGTATCATTAAGTTCCAGTTACCTTATCATTATCCTGCGCTCCCTTGTGTAACTTCAGTACCCTATGGCATCTGATGAAGTCACGTTGGTTTGTTTGCAGTTCCCTAGCAGCCCCGGCATTACTCAGAAACTCTACAAAGTGCTCTGTTGCAATGCCCACACCTTACCTATTTTTAGGCTGCCAGTGTGCCTGCAGTTGTTCTTAGAGGGGGAAGGGTAGATGGAGAGGACGTATTCACTCTACAGATTTGGTGCTGCTTACGGATATTCTGTAAATGTGCTCAAGAAATGTGTCTAGAAAGCTGCCCGGAGGAGAGGGACCTGGGGGTGTTGGTTGACAGCAACTGACCATGAGCCAGCAGTGGCCCAGGTGGCCGAGAAGGCCAATGGCATCTTGGCTTGTATCAGAAACGGTGTGACCAGCAGGGCCAGGGAGGTTCTTCTCCCTCTGTACTCGGCACTGGTGAGACCGCTCCTTGAATCCTGTGTGCAGTTCTGGGCCNGAGGCTTCCCAGGGAGGTAGTTGAGTCACCTTCCCTGGAGGTGTTTAAGGTTTGGGTGGATGAGGTGCTGAGGGACATGGTTTAGTGTTTGATAGGAATGGTTGGACTCGATGATCTGGTGAGTCTCTTCCAACCTGGTTGTTCTATGATTCTGTGATTCAAGCAGATTATCTCCTGTAGAAGTCAAGGTTTGCTCTTAACATATATGAAGCAGAAAAATTGTCCTGCTATGTTGGACCTGTTATTGAGGAAGGTTTTCTAAATTGTTGCATTGCCCCACATTTTGTAAATAACTTCTCCCTGTCCTGTTGTTCACATCCTTCACGTGGCTGTATCGATTCTCTTAGTCTCACTGCTGTTTTGGTGAAGCAGCACATCCATAATCCTTCATCTATTGCTCTTCTTTGAACTTCTGTGTTTGTGATCGTTCCGCAAATGTGAAACTTGGAACCAAACATGCTGTTTTACTGGAGCTGCATTCCAACTTCACACAGAAGGGACCGAGATTTTATGGTTCCTTCCTGTTCCTTGTCATTCTGGGCTTGGTTTATGGGCAGCAACATTAGATTCATCTCTGAGCCATAGCTCACTGCAATTTCACATTTAATTTGCTGCACACTAAAAACCTTTTCTTTTTTCTTCTCCCTTCAAGCTATTATTCAGCTTTATGTTAATGGCAGTGTTGACCCACACATGCCAGTTACAGCCATAACTATTTTTTTTCTGACTGTAAAAGGGACAGCGCTTCTCATCCTCCTTCAGCCCGGCTACAGCAAGTCAGATCCCCTACCATTTCAGAGCTGGATTTATGATACACATTTCCAGATGTTAGTGTTCTCATTATCATCTGATTATTCAAACTATGCATTTAGGACTCCGCGGATGTCACATTACACTCTGGGTAATAGCACCATGCAGCTTTTGCCTGTTTGATCAAGACGTCTGACGGCAGCCCGACTCGATGATTTTCAGTCCCTCTGATACGCTCGTTGACTTCTGGATTCACTTTTCTGTGTCTTGGTGGCAAGTGATACGCAGAACTGTGTTGGAGCCTTGCCAGTGTTTTTCTAACCGCTGCATGACATCCACAGGATGTATTGTGCAGGAACTGCTTTTCAACCTTTATTAACTTCTTGGTGGGTTAGCTGCTTTTTATGGTTTTAATACAACAATTCCACTGCTCTGCAAGAAGTGCATTAACATCTTTTAATTTATTGAGTTTATGCAGGTTCCTTACGTATATCTTGCCTCTTTTTCCACCTACAAATATTACAGCAATCAAAGCTGAGTGATCCAGGCTTTGCCTGAAGGAGGCTCACAAAAAAAAAAAGAGAGGCAGCATTTTTGGCCTGCAGCTCTTCCACGTGAGTCTAACTTTGCAATGCAAACGGTGAAAGAGATGCCTGCACCGGCACTGAACAGAGGAAGGTGCTGGCGTGGCTCAGCGCTGTGCACAAATACTCAGGTCTGGAAGCTGAATAACCAGGTTAACACCCAGGTGAACCTGAATGAAGAAGTCATGGCTCTTGGCACATGAGCTCAGGCACTGCACAAGGCTGGTTTATAAGTTATACCACTTCCAGCAACAGAGCGGGCACTGAGGCTTCTTTACCTGTTACTGAAGATAAACTTGATAGTTAAAGCTAATGCAGACAAATAATTGTATTGTTTACTATGTGATTCTAAAAACAGCAACCAGAAGTAAGAACAAAAACCAACTTTAAGTAGATCAGAGCCAATCTCAGCTATTTTTTACGAAGAATTTCTGGGAAGAAAGTGAACTGTAGTAATATATTCTGGGTATCTGTAATACTATCCTGGAAATGCTCCAGAGGGACAGAATTACATTTTTTAAAAAAAATATAATTTAAGTCAAGTCTAGCAAGTCCTCTCCATTGTGGTGTACCAAGTTGTGAAGATTGTCAGTACTTACAAATAGTTTTAGATGTATTTTGCTACTTCTAGCTTGCTAAGTAAGCTACTCCAGTTTCCAGAGACAAAGCAGGCGATTGCTTCAAAGATTCTGAAGTGTCGGGTTCCAAGACTTCTAGGCTTGGTTATGTGGAAGTTCTTATGTGCTACAGATATTTCTGTGGTATTTTCAACTCATTCAGAAGTGGGAAGTTTGAGAAACACCAGTGGTTGTGTGATTTTCCAGCTAAATTAATAAATGCTTATGATGCAACTCATTCAACTGAGCTTTGGAAAATAAGCCAGCCTAAGACTACTGTCTTTGACCCAAACCTGTTATGGTTTAGCTGTTAATATTTTTCTGGATTAACTCCTTTCTGTGAGTGGCATTCTTACTGCCTTGCTTAGCTCTAATGTATGACTTAAGAGGAGGAAGCAAGGGAAGCTCATGTCCATGCTAATCTTTTCTTGGTTAGAGTCAGTAGCTGTTCTATCTTTCTAAATCTGCTCATCATCCTATTTAGTTTGTGGCAGAGGAATGAGATTTCTTCTTGTAATCTCCGTAACCATAAATGGTCACTACATTTAACAAAAAAGGGAGAAATAGATTAGGAAACTCTAATCCTGCTTTAAGGCTCCAAATCAAATAGTTTGTCTTTCTAAATCTTTGAATTAATTTTATGGAAGGTCACAAGTACACATCTCAAAGCATATTTCAGTAAAAGCTGCGGAGTAATTTACTTTGAAGCCTTCTGTCTTTTTGTGCTTCTACCATTTTTGCAGTGTGAAACAAAGCTGTCAAAATATTTACTTGGGCATTTGGTTCAAACATTCTCATAGGGAAATACTGTATCTAATAGCATCATTAACATGAATTCACAGATCCTTTCATCTGACATTATCATTTACAGGATCAGCTGGAAAATACGTTATTGACTACCCACCCCCATCATTAAAGGGATTTTTGTTTTTTAAAAAACATTTTGTGTATGTTCTCCCTGTCATAGTAATGGTAATTTGCTTTTCCATAATACCTTTCCTGATAGCGTATCATGACTGTATTTTCACAAAATAAATGAAAAATATTTTGACACTAATTTATTCACTCCTGTTATGCCGGCTTTTGAGAAATCATTATATTACCTTATTTTTCAAATGGTTAAATTAAACAATAGTGAGGTTTGTGACTCACTAAAGTCCTTGTACTATGCAAAGGTCTCCTTTCAAGCAAGTGACACAAGGGAAACTAGACATAACTTTATTCTCATCTGAGCACAGGCTCTGTTTTTTTTGGCCCTGTACCAACAACTGGTCCTAACAGACCTGTAGGATTTTTCTAAATTCCGTGTTTTGAAAGAGGAGCTTGCATGGATTTTGTTCTGTAGTGGTGTCTCAAGACATTCCTAAGAGCCATTAGTGTATATATTAATCTCTGGGAGGGCATGTGATCTATGGATTGGTATTCCAAACCTTTCTAGCTGCTCTGGGAGAGGTTTCAGTTTCCATGGTTTAGGTCTCCTTGAAGTTGTGGTTGTTCACAGCAGTACGGAGCAGCTTTATTCCACGTTGTTGCTGCTGATAAAAGTAGGAACAAAAATTCCCATGTTAGCCAGGTGGAGGTGATGGCACTTTCATTCTCAGTCACATAGGTAAGATTTTTCTTTTGTGTATGATCTTGTATCAAATGAGAGTGGTGACTCTTCAGATCAATAGTTAGAATCATAGAATAACCAGGTTGGAAGAGACCCACCAGATCAAGTCCAACCATTCCTATCAAACACTAAACCATGTCCCTCAGCACCTCATCCATCTGTGCCTTAAACCCCTCCAGGGAAGGTGACTCAACTCCCTCCCTGGGTAACCTCTGCCAGTGCCCAACGACCCTTTCTGTGAAAAGTTCTCACGTGCCTGAGAAGGCTTCCCGTGTATTCTTGGTGAACTGATATTTTTTCAAAGTTTTGTTCGGTTTTATTTATTTAGAATATTTTTCAGTAGGATTTTTAAGATCAGTCATAAATTTTCACATCTGTTTTCACACCTCTAAATTGTATTAGCCGTAATTAACTGTCGCATTGTAAAATGATTCCTTAGATGTGGAAAACTAGATTACATGCACCAGGTCCATAAGCATTGGGCTAAAAATAGTTAAGGTTCCTTTGCCTAATTCTCCTTCCTGTAAAATAACATCTTTATTTCCAAACCTAGTTAGCAAAATTTAATGCATCCTTTCTTAATGACTCTCATTTCCAGTAAAATAAAATGCAGTATAAACGGATTTTCTTAACAGTTTATTAAATGTAGTCATTAGATGTTTCTCATTGAGACCCAGCTTCCATAGTATTATACAAAAGAGGTTGCATCTAATTAAATAATTAAGCAGCTTTAATATATTATTTCTTCGAAAATGAGTTTTAGAAACCTTTCAAGATATATTAGGGAGATTCATAAGCTGAAGTCTCTAATAACAGGCCAGTCTGCTTCAGGACTGTGTCCTGACAGTACCTAGACTCTTGCTAACGTTCCATTGCTCACAGATGTGGTCAGGGCTCAAGACTTCGCACAGTCACTTTGACCTTTTCTGGTTTTTCTCCAGGAAAACTTTTATCAGGTCAAATCAAACCAGGATAATTTAAATTGCCCATTTACCGTATAGGTAGTACAACAAAGTAACTGTTGATATTTTTAAAGTAAAAGCAGATTGCAGGGATTATTCACTTTATTTGTGTAGGATGCTATTTGCAGTGAGGGTTTTTTTTCAAAGAGTGTGGAGCAGAGCTCATTCCTCCTAGCTCCAAAGTCTACTCTGCCCTGTCTCCAAATTCCTCGCCTGGCCCTGAGCCCAGGCAGCCCCCTAATGCCTGTTCTGGATTCAGGGAAAGTTATTTTGTACTCTCCCGTCTCCTTCCATTCAGACTATGTTCTTGACAAGGCAGAAATGCGAAAGGAAGGTTTTATGTTTTCTCTGTGTCATAAAATTGAGATCTAGGACGATTAACACTGCTGCTCACTTCCTCAGACACTTCTAAACTATTCATCCGACGCCCAAACGCTCAAAATGGTGGAGAGTAGTTTTGTAGCTCTAGGGAATCGTTTAGTCTTGTCAGCCAAAACCGAAGTGAAATTTAAAACACAGTTAGCAATGATTATTAATCAATTAGCTGCAGGGAGCCATCACGGCTTTCCAGGCAGAGTTAGAATAACAAGCAGTATTTTTTAAAATAATAAAGCTGGCTCCTTAATAAAACTCGTCTCATGCTTCACACATTTATTAATATGATGATGCCCAAAAAGGTATTAGTAATTAGTTTGATATGAATAAAATTGAATTGGAATGAGAGCCATCTGCAGGAAGGAGTAATTGGCAGATTAGCTCTCTAAGCATAGATTACTTCAAATCTTAGTAGCGCAATGCACATCACAGGGTATTAGAAGAGGAGCATCTGAGTCTGTCCTGAATACAGTAGTGCTCTGGCAGATTTTCTTATGCAGTGAGAGATCAGCTGAATCAAGGAAAAGTGAGTGAGCTGTCAACTGCTGTACACTTCTAGGTGGATCTTGATATTTTCGTTGGCTTCTCCCTTTTCTTGTAAAAACAAGAGTAAATAGTACTGTAGTGTTACAACATAGGAGATTGAAATAGCCAGAGGTCTGCAACTCGCTCTCTTCTGTCTCTGCCGTGCTTCCTAATGGATGAGATGTCCAAATTAGGATGTAAAAAATGGCAAAGATGGTTGGTGGGTCATTTTTTTTGAAAGCTTCTGTATCTGTGTTTGCTGTTGGTCCAGAAGAACCCCAAATGTGTCCTCTCACATGCTCTGTGAAAGCATCTTTGTGATGGGAGGTGGTTGAATCACCTTCCCTGGAGGTGTTTAAGGGACAGGTGGATGAGGTGCTGAGGGGCATGAGTTAGAGATTGGTGGGAATGGTTGGACTCAATGATCCGGTGGGTCTCTTCCAACCTGGTGATTCTATGATTCTCTGATTTGAAGATGGCAGTGCAGGGCTTCCTGTAACAAAGATGAGCTACATCTAATTAGCCAGCAATAAAGAGACTTGGGTTTCATTAATGAAAACAAAGCCTGCAGATGTAATTTCTATAGCAGTGCATCTAGGACTGGCCTCCAGATAGATAATTATCTGTTTTTAATTACTGTCCTAAGAGTCGTCAGTAAGTAAAGGGGCTAGGTAAGAATTCAGCAATCCAGGACATCTTCCACTTGCCTACTGAATATCCTCACCAGCACTGACCTGCACCGTAAAAGTGCTGAGGGGCCAGTCCTACAGTCCTACAGGCTTGTTGAATTGGATTCTGAGATTGAGAAAAGAAGGAAGAGTGTGCAGGCAGCCATTTGGCACATGGACATCTCGTTAGCGTAATGAGAGAGCATTGCTTTTTCATGTTATAGACAAATGTTTCTCTGGAGTTTGGAGCTGCGGAAGAGCACTTGTGATCCTGTTGGCTGTAGGAGTCCATTAGGTCTTTATGAAGATAGAAACAGTACAGAAACACCCAAGCTGACATGAAATTAAAAACATCTGGCTATGAAAAAGCAGCAAGTTTTCAGCAGTGTTGCTGATCAGAGGCCCAGCTTTCACTGATTAATTTTCATGTGAAGTTAGTTTCTCTTCCAGCATTTTCTTTCAACATTGCTATGCAGCAAACCATGACACTTTCATATATTTCTGCTGTTTTCTTATTAAAAGCTGAAAGTTGGATTCTTCTATCATTGCTAGCTTTCAGATAGGCCTTGAAATTATACAGACTTTTTTTATTACCTTAGTAAATATTTGACTTCTCCTAGGAACTTTTTGTAGCTTGTGTAATTCTTCCGTTAAGACTGAAATATTCTAGGAGTGGCTAGTGTAGGTATAGCCCAGCACTGCTGAAAATGTAGAGTTTTTTTAATTGACACCCAGAGCAAGATTAGATTTTCATAGAATCATAGAATCACCAGGTTGGAAGAGACCCACCGGATCACTGAGTCCAACCATTTCTATCAAAAACTAAACCACGTCCCNTACATTAATGCTCCACTGGCTGTATCCTCATGACTTGGTGCTGCTGGTGTAGTTTTGTGATGCTGAGTAATAGAATTGAATCTCGTAGGTCTAGCTTGAAAGGACTTGCACTTCTTATCCTGGTGAGCAGTAGAATCCAGTGGTTGTTTGCTCTAGCTAAGAACCACCCTAGAACCTAGTCTTCTTCCAACAACGTGGAATTACAGAGTCAAAACCAGTGATTTCAGCCTGATTTCAATCTACGTGCTCTTGAAATCCTCCCTTTAAAATGCAATGGTTAATTTAAGAAATTTACTTTTGCGTTTATTCTTAATTGTTTAATCTCTTCTGCTATTCTTTTCTTCTTTGAGATGCTCAGAAGACCTTTAAACGTTTTAAAAGTTGGTTTAAAATTTTTAAAAAAGCAATGAAAATGAGCTGCTGGTTGCAACTCAGCTTGAATCCATACCTTGGCAGGAGTGTTCGGTGCCATAGTTGGATGTTGTGTGGTCAAATGGTAAGGCAGAAGAGAAATGGTCTTATTTGTTTTCTCTGGGTCTGGTAGCATATCCCTTGTCTGATCGTCAGAAAGTGTTTATATAAATGGATTTTTGCCAACTTTTGAAAATAAGTTTACTTGCAGCTGGCTTCTTAGATGATTTTCATGCAGACTAAGTAAGGGGCCTTCTTTATCTTCTCGTACCCCCCAGGATGTTCGTCATGGGAGGGAGGCGTAACAGTTGTTTTCCGTTTCTCTTCCCCTTATTTCTGGTTTGGGCACCAGTGTGACCAGAATTAGGTGCAAGAAAAGCTGGACATCTGGAGACGAGATGGGACTTCAGCACAGCATCGGGATAGCGCTTAGCTGCATATTCCTTGCAGGAGCAGAACAGATGGGCTGCGAAGGGGGCTCAATTTCTATTTTTCAGTCTTCTTCTGTCATAATTCAACTCCCACTTTGTCTTCCTTTTATGAACGTATGTAAAATAAAAAGCGCATTTAGTTTAAATAATATTTTAATATTATTATATAGTAGGCTCTCAAGCCTACTGCTAACCTGTTGTTATTACTGAAAACAACAGAAAGTTCTCAACATATTGTTAGTGCTATATAGATATATTTTCAGATCAAAATGCAGTCTTGCTCTAGGTAGGCTAATACCAGAAACTAAATATGAAATAGAAATAGAATTTAAAACAAAAATAGTGATTTTTTTTTTTCCCAGAGCAATGCTCTTGGCATTTCCAGGTAGGTTGGTGTCCGTGAAAAGCTGTTAAGTTGAATCACAGTGAGAATCACTGGCTCATATATGAGATATGAGCTCTGCTGATAACCTGCTGTATGATTTTGAGGCGTTGTTGCAATTATCTGGGTCCACTTTCCTTTCCCCTTTATCATTTGTCACACTTGTTTGTACTCTAAACTCTTCAAGGCTGCATCTCATGTGGTGTTTGAACAGTGCCTGTAGTGGGGAAGGAAGGGGATTTTCTAGCTTGGCTAAAGCTTCAGGATGCAAACATAGTATGGAATATTATAAATAATGGCAAGTGATAAAAGGTGCGTATTATAAAAGATCTGCTGTCATAAACAGTTTTTGCAGATTTAATCAAAGCTTTGCTTTGAGGCACCAAAGCCCTTTCCTTTTGCTTTATAAATAATTACTAAGAAAATGCTGTGACTTGGGTAGCTGGCTGCGCAGATACAGTCTGATACAATCTGTCCTTATATTGGACATCAGACAAAAACAGGACACTAAAAAGTACATTTATTTTATCCTGCATGTGTGATTCCTGCATTAAAAAAACAAAACAAAACAAAGCAATAAAAAGGCTTCCTCCCCTCGCCTTTTCACAAATCTTTAGTCATTATGCCGCGTCTAAACCAGATGGAAGAATATATTAAAAATTGGTTTTAAACCACAGATTGAGAAATGGTGCCAGGGCTTTCAACCAAAAATGTGGCACTGGTTCTGAAAATCTGTTGACAATTTTGAAAAGTTTTCTTCTGGCAAATGAACCCCATTAGTGTCTTTTCTTCCAGGAAAATAAGGAAAATTTTTATCTGAGTCATAATTTAATTAGCTTTCAAACTGGATTTGAGAATATTATATAAACATATTAACTTTCTCCAGGAATTGTAGTGGGGAGATAAACAGAATCATCCATAACACAAGAAAAACACAGTTCAAATTAGAGACTGTGACTCTCTCTATGTCTCTATCTTGAGTCCTGCCACAGATCAGCGTGTATAAGATTTTGAATACAGCCATTCCAGTCAAGTCTTTGAAAATGTATTTAGAATTTAAACTTTGGATATTTTTTCCAGATGAGGAAAATCAGCATCTCACGCACTTGGAATATTTCCTCTTATCTTGCACTGAGCACTGAAGAGTCCTGCATGGCAGTTTTGTGGGCACGCAGGTGTTGACAAAGCCGTCATTCAGAATCTTTTAAAAAGTAAATTTGTTTTAAACGCTCTTGAGAGAAATGGAAGACATTCTGAATACCCCCAATAAAAATAAACACTTTTACATTTCCCTTTAAATAACTGTATGTGTTATAACTGGACAAAAAGTTATTATTCCAGCTTCACCATATGCTCTATGGGGCATATATAAAACCTCCATCCATATCCATATATTTTTTTAATATATCCATATAAAATCTCCATCCATAAAATGGCTTTTCTCCCACGAGAGCGAGCTTATGTCAGATTTCTGCTTCATCTACGCTGCGGCCAGTGGTTCCAGGGAGCCTCTCCGGGGTGCTGGGTTCCCGTGCTCAGCCGTGGGCCATATTTGGCATTAAACTCACTGCTGAATTAACCTGCAAACAGCGTTCAGAGTTTCCAAATCCCTTAAACGTAAGCACATGGTATTTTAAAGTTGCTGCTGTTGTGTGTGTGGCATTGTGAAATATTACAACTAATCACCTGAGCGTCAAGTGTGTCAGCAAGGCTTTAAATGTCTCTGAGGGAACTTCTTAGAGTACGGTTCCCTCTTCTTTATTGAGGAAGCACCTGTTATCTATATTTTATGGATGCGGCTGTGGATGCAGAAGTGGTACCTTTTGAGCTGTTCGCAGAGTGCTTGGGGAATAGTGCACTTAACTGGATTCCTGCAGGGCTTAATCATGGGCTCTAACTTCTATTCAGCCTTCCTTGTGGAGCACGTAGAAGAACATTAGGTGATCCGTAAAGATAAGCCACGGGATAATAAATAATTGAGTCTGTCAATACAGAAGAGTACCCAGATAAATAAAGTAGGCAGAATGTGACAGTTTTTGTAGAGCATTGTAGTATGCTTAATGTTTTCATTGAAGGGAGGTTGTGGAGAGGAGGGAGCTGGGCTCTTCTCCCGCGTGACAGGGGACAGGACAAGAGGGAATGGCCTCAAGCTCCACCAGGGGAGGTTCAGGCTTGACATAAGGAAAAAGTTTTTCACTGAAAGTGTCACTAGGCACTGGCAGAGGCTGCCCAGGGAGGTGGTCGACTCGCCTTCCCTGGAGGTGTTTGAGGTGCACGTGGATGAGGTGCTGAGGGGCATGGNGATTTAGTGGCAATCTGCTTTACCTTGGATAGATATCCAGACTGGAAGGTGTATCCAAGGTGTGCTGGGCTGTCAAAGGCACAAAATTGAAGCAGTAGATGTAGGGAAGTCCAAGCATCCTTGCAGTTGGCAGGAGCAGTGCTCTCATGTCTTCTGGAAGGTTATCAGCAGTCGTGTCTGTCTATCTGTCTGGCTGCTTTCTCAAGATTTATCTTCTACCCAAAATTTNTGTCAAAGGCACAAAATTGAAGCAGTAGATGTAGGGAAGTCCAAGCATCCTTGCAGTTGGCAGGAGCAGTGCTCTCATGTCTTCTGGAAGGTTATCAGCAGTCGTGTCTGTCTATCTGTCTGGCTGCTTTCTCAAGATTTATCTTCTACCCAAAATTTTTCTCAAGTTGAGTGAGTAAAGTGGTTGGTTCTCCCCACAGTACTTTTCTACATGTAGATTATTTACTAAGTTTGACAACTTTCTTGTGTTTTGTCCTGGCCAGTAGTCTGAGCAGATGCAGTGTGTTGTCTTCCTGAATCCGATTTGTACCAATAATGTTTTTCTCTTAGTGTGTTTCTGGAAGCATTTTGACTACTTTCCTTTCTCCCTCTCTACTAGGACATCCTAGGAACTGCTCTGCCCCACACGCTAGCAGTTGTCTTCTGTTCTATCCATATNAGATGAGGAAAATCAGCATCTCACGCACTTGGAATATTTCCTCTTATCTTGCACTGAGCACTGAAGAGTCCTGCATGGCAGTTTTGTGGGCACGCAGGTGTTGACAAAGCCGTCATTCAGAATCTTTTAAAAAGTAAATTTGTTTTAAACGCTCTTGAGAGAAATGGAAGACATTCTGAATACCCCCAATAAAAATAAACACTTTTACATTTCCCTTTAAATAACTGTATGTGTTATAACTGGACAAAAAGTTATTATTCCAGCTTCACCATATGCTCTATGGGGCATATATAAAACCTCCATCCATATCCATATATTTTTTTAATATATCCATATAAAATCTCCATCCATAAAATGGCTTTTCTCCCACGAGAGCGAGCTTATGTCAGATTTCTGCTTCATCTACGCTGCGGCCAGTGGTTCCAGGGAGCCTCTCCGGGGTGCTGGGTTCCCGTGCTCAGCCGTGGGCCATATTTGGCATTAAACTCACTGCTGAATTAACCTGCAAACAGCGTTCAGAGTTTCCAAATCCCTTAAACGTAAGCACATGGTATTTTAAAGTTGCTGCTGTTGTGTGTGTGGCATTGTGAAATATTACAACTAATCACCTGAGCGTCAAGTGTGTCAGCAAGGCTTTAAATGTCTCTGAGGGAACTTCTTAGAGTACGGTTCCCTCTTCTTTATTGAGGAAGCACCTGTTATCTATATTTTATGGATGCGGCTGTGGATGCAGAAGTGGTACCTTTTGAGCTGTTCGCAGAGTGCTTGGGGAATAGTGCACTTAACTGGATTCCTGCAGGGCTTAATCATGGGCTCTAACTTCTATTCAGCCTTCCTTGTGGAGCACGTAGAAGAACATTAGGTGATCCGTAAAGATAAGCCACGGGATAATAAATAATTGAGTCTGTCAATACAGAAGAGTACCCAGATAAATAAAGTAGGCAGAATGTGACAGTTTTTGTAGAGCATTGTAGTATGCTTAATGTTTTCATTAAAGGGAGGTTGTGGAGAGGAGGGAGCTGGGCTCTTCTCCCGCGTGACAGGGGACAGGACAAGAGGGAATGGCCTCAAGCTCCACCAGGGGAGGTTCAGGCTTGACATAAGGAAAAAGTTTTTCACTGAAAGTGTCACTAGGCACTGGCAGAGGCTGCCCAGGGAGGTGGTCGACTCGCCTTCCCTGGAGGTGTTTGAGGTGCACGTGGATGAGGTGCTGAGGGGCATGGGTTAGTGTTTGATGGAAATGGTTGGACTCGATGATCTGGTGGGTCTTTTCCAACTTGGTTATTCTATGATTCTATGATTCAGTAGATCTTTTCAGCGTAGCCTTGAATGTGGAATAATGGACCAGATCTACTGCTCTCTCCCTCCTTTTGGGATTCAGTGAAGCCTGAGAGAGTAAGACATAAGGATCCTTGAGTGAATCACAAGAGAGCAAGAGGAAGCTGCGCTCTGGCCACAGGGATGGGGAAACCTTCCAAAATAATCCCCTGGTACTAAGCGTGGGCTGTATGCTGGAGAAATCTAAATTTAGTGACAATCTGCTTTTTTTTTTTGGATAGATATCCAGGCTGGAAGGTGTATCCAAGGTGTGCTGGGCTGTCAAAGGCACAAAATTGAAGCAGTAGATGTAGGGAAGTCCAAGCATCCTTGCAGTTGGCAGGAGCAGTGCTCTCATGTCTTCTGGAAGGTTATCAGCAGTCGTGTCTGTCTATCTGTCTGGCTGCTTTCTCAAGATTTATCTTCTACCCAAAATTCTTCTCAAGCTGAGTGAGTAAAGCGGTTGGTTCTCCCCACAGTGCTTTTCTGCACATAGATTATTTACTAATTTTGACAGTTTTGTCGTGTTTTGTCCTGGCCAGTAGTCTGAGCAGATGCAGTGTGTTGTCTTCCTGAATCCAATTTGTACCAATAATGTTTTTCTCTTAGTGTGTTTCTGGAAGCAATTTGACTACTTTCCTTTCTCCCTCTCTACTAGGACATCCTAGGGACTGCTCTGCACGCTAGCAGTTGTCTTCTGTTCTATCCATATACCCATGTTTGGAGAACAGACTTCTGTGAAATTACTTTCACGTAGAGACTAAAAGCAATTTATGAGATAAGACCAGTGAGAATCTTGGGCAGCTTTTGTACGTGAAGCTCTCGTGCTAAAAACCAAAACCCCAAATGTAAAATTCCGTAAGCTGCTTGACTCGTTTGATTGATTTCCTCTGTATCTTGAATTTCAAAGCTGTTTAGGAAGATCATTTGCACAAACATCAACGTTCTCTTTAGCTTAAGTCAACCAATGTGTTTTTCCAATGAGCTAGAGATCATAAGAAAGATTCAAACATTAACTCTCTAAAGAAAGCAATTAGTGTTTGTACAGTATATTGAAAATTAGCCTGAGGCATACTGAAAAAATACATGTTTTACACATGTATATTTTCCATCCAATTCTGTAGTTTATATTAGATCTGGACATAGATATTTCTAACGTCTACCAAATTAATTCAAACTGTGAAAGAGGTTGTGATTGTCTATGGGAAGGGTTTTTTTAAACCCTAATGTATTTGGTCTTAGTCTGTATATTTAATCAGTCAAAGGAAAAGCCTTTTCTACTGCTGTAGTATGTCAAGGGGGCTTATCTGCATATAAACAGCAAAATGAGACCTCTCATGTTACAAAGCTTTAACTTTCGTAGTTTAAAAGTTGAGCATTTCTAAAAATGTTCTTACTACATCATTCTGAAAAAAAAGGAGATACCCCTCTCACTTTGTCACGGAGTGATACTTTCCATAGCTTTGAAAGCTCGTAGGTGTAGGAAAAAAAAAAGCCGTCGTAGGAAGCTGTGGAACAGTTTTGTTTTAATAACTGTTGAGGGCGTCCAGTTACTGGGAGCAACTGTCACATTGTCTTAAAGATTGTGAATCCATTATCATGAGTGTTTTACCCACAGTTTGATAGGAATTAAGGTCAAGAGAGGGTCCATTTTCCTGGAGGAGCAGAAATAGGAATTGATAGGAATGATTGGACTCGATGATACGATGGGTCTCTTCCAACCTGGTGTTTCTATGATTCTATGATACAACCACAGGTAGAGTTCCAGTTAAAAACTTTAAGACTATTTTTTGAAAATATGAATACCCCCATAGTCTCTTCAGGAAAATGCTGCTGTTTTACTGGACACGTTTAGCATTTGCTTCTAACAGGACAGACTGCAAACCAATAGAAACAGTTTGTGAGGCTCTGGTGCTGTAATGGGCTCAAACCTAGTTTCTGCATTTGATTATGTTAAAGTATTTGTTGGTTTTCTGAATTATTATGGTGTATATAGGGTGAAACCTTTCAGGAAGACTAGCTGAAGCTTTTGTTTGTTTCTACAAGAGAATTCACTAGGGTGAAAGTCGCTGTGGTATCTTAGATGCCTTAGCGTGTAGAAGAGAGCATATGGTTTTGGTAACAGGCTAATAAGAACAATTAACCTTATGGTGCACTCGTTTGTTGGTCTCAGTTGTTTATCAACTAGGTAATAAAGATATTTTAACATCCTATAGCTTTATGGGAGATTAGTGAAATGGGGCAGAATTTTCCAATTAATGCCTAACGGTTCTCAGGTGAAAGTGTGAGGAACAGTCCTCTGTGGTCTGTCTAACCAGTGAATATAAACGCAAATGTATAAATACATGGTATAGTTTAAAGAAATATGTGTTAAAATGTGTTAAAAGTTTTCATGAGAAGAGGGACTGTTTTCCCAGGATGTGGTCACGAATGTGTCATTCAGCTTGTTCCTGTCACCTTGCAAAGATTGTAACTGTTTCCAGGCTTTTTTAAAACAAAAAAAGAATTTTAATCTTACTTTCTTCTTTGTGCTGTGCAAATAAACATAATTTCCTGTACCACATTCCATGCAATTGTTCAGAAGGACGAACTTCATAGATGAATGGACTTCGTTTAGCAGCAGGCACCATTATTGTCTTATTTTTGAAAGGGCTAATGGAAATTAAGTAATTTTGTGCAGAAGTTCTCATGTCTTGGTTGGGAGCTACCGTGTGTGTCTGGCAAACAGAAATTGGGTATCGATGAGAAAGTAGCTTGTCCTCACAAAGTGCATCCGCAAGAAAAGCCCTTTTTGCTTCACAGAATTGCGGAATCACTAGGTTGGAAAAGACCCACAGGATCATCAAGTCCAACCATTCCTATCAAACACTAAACCATGACCCTCGGCACCTCATCCACCTGTCCCTTTAACACCTCCAGGGATGACTCTTGGCTCCTTGCAACACAGGTGGTGTAGTTCCAACAGTCTTTGATGGAAGAAGGGTGGTTTTCCCACAATAATATTTTAAAATTTGATTCTGTAACTTCTGGCTGTCTGCTTTTAGGCTCCTGCTGTTGTGCAGTGTTTGTTCTGGAAACTTTTCCCTCTTTATTGGCATTGCCCACAGGAGACTTCTAAATCCGTTCATTTGCGGATTCAATTTTGAGCATGTAAGCTATGATATATTATGGTTATTAGTGTTTTCTCTGTCCTTCCTGGCCTATTGTTATTTGTCTTATTTTTATCTTATATGTTGGTTGCAGACACTTTTATTGAATTTAGCTAGTGAGAACCCTGAAGAGTTGTTGCTGCTTTTTCTTTATCCTGCGTTTGAAAGTCAAGACAACATTTTTTTCTTTGGGGTTTTCTGCAGAAGCTTCCATGAAATCCTTCTGTACAAATTTGTGAACTTGGGTTTTTCTTTCTATTTCAGTGAATTGACCAAACAATCTATTTGCTGGTGCTGCAGTCACCGAATATGAGGACCCTTTTGCTTTATTAGACTTGACAGGGTTTAAACAATACTAATTCTCACACCCAGCTGGCTTTTCAGTTGATTTCTGAGCTCTCTGTTGCTGTCTAAAACAAGCCGGAACATTAAAGACCTCTTGCGTGCTACCCTCTGGAGACTTGTTTTTCTTTAGAGAAAGATCAAATAAGTGTAAAATTTTCTCCTTGTATATTTTCTTCTGGATCTTCAAATGATGTTTCAGTGTCCTGACAAGTTTTGTACATGTTAAGATGCTAGTTTTCAAGCACATACCTTTAAAACACAGTCTTCATTTTTTTAGTGATATTTGCTAGGTTGCTTACTTGTTTGTAGAAATAAATGTGTCTTTCTTCATCTGAAACACAATATACCAGCTTAGAAATCATGTTGTAGATGTATATAAATGTGCTGGTTTAACTCAGCTATAATTTTACATATTTATAATGCGTTTGTTAATAAGTCAAAGAACATTTGGAGATAGTAATGATTTTTTTTTAATCTGCTCATCTTTAACAGTATTGAAGCACCCTGAAGTTTTGAGCTAAATATTGGAATCAGAATTTCTGGGGAAAGCAAGACATAAAAAGCATTCTCTGTCCCACAAACATCAATATTTAAGTCACATGTTTAGAGAAATCCAAGCCTTAAAACATATGTTCCTGAAAAAATGAACTTTCTTGCCTCTGGAGCAGTCGTTTGTGATGGGCTTCAGCCCCTGTGGAGGTGGCTGTTGTAGCATGAGTCCTTCCTTCCAGTCCTTCACAAGCTGCTTAATTTCATGTGAATTTTAGTTTATTGTGAAATATCAACTTTCTGAAATGCAAACTTGTCCACTCCACCCCTCCAAATTCTCTGGAGTAAAGACTTGGGGTGCTCAGTTGTCACAGGCCAATGAGGGCAATAACCTCTCATAAAGGACTGGCCAAAGCTGAGGAGTTGGATTTGATTTTTAACTTCAAGGAATCAGTGTTTTCTGATGAAAACTTATCTCATTCTTGGCCATAATGTCTTGCTAGAGTCTTTTTAACTTTTTGCAGAGAAACCAGGTAGCTGCCCCCGTGTTCCTTTTTGCCACTCGTACAAAACGCGTGGTAGTATCTGTTTCACGCAAGGTCATGAAAATCCGTATCATGCACACAAGGTCACTCGGAGTAATTGTAGGAAATATTTTATGTATGATGAATATTTTGATCACACAGTATATCATTTAAACAATTATTTTATTTTTTTAATTTACTACAGCTGGTCTGAAAACCCAGAAGAATGGAAGTTTCAAAAGACAAGACAAACCTGGCTTCTTTTGCACATGTATGATAAAGAGAAGGTTTGTGTTAACCCTGCTTTTTTTTAACCCTGCTTTTTATCAGAACAAATACGATATCGTGTGTGTGTACACTTGTAGCTATTCTTTATTAACCAAAGTTGCTAGTACTACCCATTCATTTTTCTAATCTTTTTAATACCTTATATAGAAATTGCTTTGTTTTCAAATTTGGAATAATTTTAATTGCTTGGAGTTGATCTTTTTATTCGGTTGGTGATCATTCTCCAGAGTGTGCTAGATTTTCATACTTGATATATGTCGAGCATAAATAGTGCAGATTCTTGTTTTATATAAATCTGGGGCTTACTGAGAATCTGAGTCATATCTTCAATTTTAGTTCCTGAATGTGGAGCCGAATACTATAAACCATAGTTCTCATGGCTTCAGATATCTCTGGCTCCATATAAGATGTACAGCCATATTGTCAAGATGTTAAGATGTTAAAATAACTTTCTCATTAAAATATAATTGAAGCCTGATGTTGATTGCAAAAGGCGTAAAGTACAACCAGAAGCTGGGCTTGCATCGTTACTGAAATCCATTTTTTTCATAACGTAGAAAACAACGTAGATTGAATTTCCAGTAAGCATCTGATCATCGTTGTATCAAGTGGTGGTTTCAGGTCGTTCATTTTGTTGTGTAACAGGACAAATATCTGGCCGCTTGCGCAGTGCCTGACTTTTTGATTCTTTTAGTTGACATTCAGTTAGCTTTTGCTGATTTTTGTGTGTGTGTACTTAAACATTTCAGCATGCCAATCTTCCTGACCCAAATTACTCAGCAGCTCTTAAGCCGATCACCTGACACAGGGTGTTACCTTCATGATTAAAAATACTTGTAGGGAGCCAGATAATTAAAAGCAGAGTTTCACAAAGATGAAAATGTTTGCGCAGTGTAATACTTTTAAAAAAGAACAGTTGCAGAATACAAATTTTTATTATAGTTATCTAGGTTGTTTGCACTGTCTTGTATTTTCAAGTTTCTCCTTTAAAAGTTTTTCTCAATCTTTTGAAATCAACATGTGCTCTTTAAAGCTACCTAGAAATTGGCTTACAGGCAGAATTATGTTTATTTTTTTTTACCTGTTTTCTTTGGGCTTTGTGTTGAAATATATTGGGAAATCATTAACTCTAAGTAGCTCTTATTTTATGTAGCAAAATACAGCTTAACTCTTTATTGCTCAGCACTGAAATGAAACTTCCTATTTTTAAAAATCTGATACAAGTGCTATGTTTTATTTAAATTCACGTATTATGTAGCTTAATAATCAGAGATGCATTGAATATGAGCTTGAGGTGATGATTAACATCTGCATCTAGATTCAGTAAAGTTAATAGAACTGCCTGAGTGGTTATAATTAAATGTATGATGAAGTCTCTTTCTGCATCAGGGCTGTAGGGAGGGCAGGTCAGCTTCATCTAATATTGTTGTTAATGCCCAGATAAAACTTCCTGACCATTACAGGACAAAATCTATTGAATATCCAAGCGTGACTAAAAGTACAAAAGGAGACTTGAATTTCTTTCCTTCTTAAGCCACATCTAGAATCTCATGGTGTCACTTGGATGCCTACTGAAAAGCCACGTAAAGGAGTGAATTGAGTTCCTGCATTGATAGATCCTTTTCTGTAAGAAATAAGCTGAGGTTTTAAAGCCCTTTGCAACATAAGGGGTGTTTTGATTCTCTTTAAAATCCATCTGGTGGCTGGCTGACAGCTTCCAAGCCCAGCCTGTATATCTACAGTGTATATGCTTCTTTAGGATCCAGTATAAAACAAACACTAGATCATTTGTTGATCTTTGTCATCTGGCACAGCATTTTTAGCAAGTGACTCTATCAGTGCCTCCAGGTCCTGCCCTGCAGGGCCCCACAGGGGTTTCTGCACCTTCCTCAGAGAGTGACTGAGGAGAGAGCCCCCTTGGCAGCAGAAAGCTGAGGTTCTCTCTGCAGATGCCTGTATTTGTTTTGCAAAATATGGGAGCATCTGCAAGTCTAAAACGTCTGAAAACTCTCAAGTTACACGCTATAATTTAAAAGTGGCAACTGCTCTTTTCCTGCTACTAGTTTGTAGTGTTTCCTCCCTCAGCCCTGGTGCACATTAGCTGGTTAGAACAGAAGCAAGGTTAGTGTGGGAGAGAGAAAAAGAAACAAGAAGGTCAAAACAGTTTAACAAAAGAATAGTAATGACAGTGACAGGGGACAGGATGAGAGGGAATGGCCTCAGGCTCCACCAGGGGAGGTTTAGGCTGAACATCAGGAAAAAAATTTTTGCAGAAAGGGTCATTGGGCACTGGAACAGGCTGCCCAGGGAGGGGGTTGAGTCGTCATCCCTGAAGGAGATAAGGGACGGGTGGATGAGGTGCTGAGGGACATGGTTTAGTGTTTGATGGGAATGGTTGGACTCGATGATCTGGTGGGTCTCTTCCAACCTGGTTCTTCTATGTTTCTATGAAATCCCATAAGGATCACTTCCACTTGCCAGAGCTGTGGTGGGAGATCATGATATCCCATTTGAATCCAGCCCAAGAGCTGATCTTAGAAGATCCTTCTCGTAAAGCCTCTCCAAGAGACCCTGAAACTCCAGCTCTAAAGCCTCTCCAAGAGACCCTGAAACTCCAGCTCTTGTACTACTGTATTTGAAGAATTAAAATTTGGATTTCAAGAACTTTTTGCTGTCACTCTCTGTGTTCTCGGCTTTGCTATGAATCATAGAATCATAGAACAATGAGGTTGGAAGAGACCCACCGGATCATCGAGTCCAACCGTTCCTATCAAACACTAACCCATGTGTAAGTTAGGAGAAAATAGGGTATTATCTTCCCTATATGATGCTGTGTGGTAAGCTCTTACTGAAATAAACCTAAAAACTGTTTTAAAGAAAAAAATTAGACTTTTTGAACATTGAGCATTTAACCTTAGGGCCACACGTTAAATGTTTTCTAGGCTTCAGGCAGCCACATGCCTGGCTGCACAGTTAGTATTTCTAAGTTTAGAGCCGGCTTTTCATTACCCCTTCAAGCGCTTTGCTTAAATAATACAATAATAACTATAATTCCACAGTGAGGTATGACTGTACTATGAGATCTGAGTAAAAAAAGGCGTAAATTATGTAGATAATTTGGCTAAGGCTTGAAACATCAAAATGCTACTGAGCTTTAAAAACCAGGTACTGCGCATCTGCATTAAAGGAGCATTATCATGCTTAAATTGTTTGTGTCTGAATGGTTTCGTCTGTTATCGGTACTAGTTTAGTGTGAGTAAAATGATTTCAAAAACATAGACATTGTCATTATGTTTAAATGTGTTTGATTCATATATTATAGCAACACTTCATGTATCATCTATTTCAGTGTTAGTTGCTGTAAAATTAATATTATTTTTATCTGTATTGTTTCTTTAAGGCCAGAGTGTTTGTATGAAGAATTAGATGGTTTTCCATAGCATATAAGTTATGAGGCTGAACGCAGCCTTTAGTTCTGATTTATTACTTTGTAATATCCCTGATTGATGAAGGCAGCGTTGGAATATTCTTTCTTCCTCTTCTTTCGGAGTGATAGAAGTTTTCAGTGATCAAAGTTACTCTGCCAAATGTCGATGAAGAAATAAGTTGTAAATTAAGTATCTGTTGAAGCTCCGTCGTCTCTGAAATGTTGATACTTACCAGAAATTGAAACAGCCCTCAAATAATTAGTCTCCAGTCCTTTAAATACTTATGTATGTGTTTAACCAGCCTCATGTTGACTGTGCCTTTTAAAGTTATATGTGTCAAGTTAAACATGGAGAAAAATATTTGTAGAATTAGGTCATTTTAACATGTCTTATTCACAGCAAAAGCATTCTTTTATTGGCTGAAAACTGCTCCACTGATATACAGAGTTAAGATATGCTCCAGCGTAGATCTGTTCACCTAATACTTTTTAAAATACATGGATTTGAAATGCTGAATAAATAATTCAGAAGTCTTCGCTAGGTTATTGCCAAGAATATTTAATGTAACGATAGTTTAAATTGTGCGTTGTACCAGATAAGCTAAAATGATGATTAGTATTAACTATGACTAGTTAATTAGAAAGGGAGTGAAGTGAAGGTAATGCAACTGTAGATGACTAAACTGCTTTTAATTTTAGATGTGTTAGTAGACCCTATTGGTTTTATTCAGAATGATTTAAAATTATTTCCATATGTCTGAATTCAATTTGTTTTTTCAAATTTAATTCTGTTGCTTTGTACGATCATCCTGTCAAAGTGCTTGATGGTGGGAGCTATCTCATCTTCACAAACAGCTAATTTTGGATAGGGGTGAAGGTAATTCCAGCAAAATTCTTTCCTTGGACTTCTGAATGCAGGTCTCACTGAATTTAGTAAGATTTCCCTACATGTTTCTAAAAGTAGGATTTGGCTAATGGGTTTTTTTCTACCAACAACCCTCACGTCGTCGAGCTCACTGTCAGGATGCGTTTGCCTTTGCTGAGCAGCATTTCCACATCTGCTTAGAATTTCCTCTCAGCTGCTTTGCCCATCTGAGCACATGACAGTCCATGGTCCGTGGAACCAGGCAGCGCAAACTGCCAAGCTGGAACCTTGGCAAGAAACAATTCCATGCAGAGATGGGCACTGGCAAACACAAAAGCCCGTGCAGTCCTCCTAATTATCTTTAAGGTGATGGTTTGACATGATTGTGAATGAGCATTGAGGGAGACAAAAATAAATCAGTTTTTTTTCCTTCCTCGTTTTTTTCTTTAAAGGTTCCAGATAAGTATTTCACGATTTTACTGGATTATCTGCAAGGGCTTCAAGGCAATGCACGAGACGTAACTGTACAGAAAGCTGAAGCTTTTATGAAAGAATTTGATGGTTCCGATGCAGAAGATCCAAACCTGTTGGAGAAGTGCGAGCGCATACGACAAGTTCTGCAGCTGCTGTCCTGAGAGGATTTTTGTGTCTTAATGGTTGTCTAGTGGAGAGAAGAATAGGATGTCATATACAGAGATTATAAATTAGTTGTAAAGATGTGTTCTCTTGTAAGAATCCTAATAAATTTTCAGATTTTATTCTCATAGTCGTTTCCAATTGCAAGTATTTATCATGTGTTGAGGTGATGGAGTAAAAATAACTTATTTGGTCCACAGACATGCTATTAAGAGTAATCTTACTGCACATCTTTAGAAAGATGAACCTCTCTTTCTGGTTAATTTTTCTCCACTTCTCCCCGTAATTACTGTTAAATAAGAAGTGCTCTGCAGTTTTTAATAAGAAGAGCAGAGGAACCAACAAAAAGCCTGGAGGGTCTTCTGCAGTGGCAGCTTTTAAAATGAGCCTGCAGTACAGTCCTTGCTCAGCCAGCTGTAATCTATCACTTTCAGCTTTGCAAGTATGTCATTTGGATTTGGGGAGAATCATTTTCAGTCTGTTGAACACGGGTTGTATAACACAGTTGCTTATTAGTGCTTCACACAGCAATCTGGAGATAGGATCAGCTTTGTTAGTTTTCCTTTTATATTTTAAAGTTTTCAAATGCTTAATGGCAATTGTTTAGATATTCAAATAATGCCCGCGCAGACGGAAACAGATCAAATCCTTTGACCAAATGTAGCGAAATCATCTGACTGTACCTAAACTTACCCTGCAGTGAGAAGTGCTGTGCTGCAGCTTTTTGTATCCAGCCCGCCAACATTGCATTTTCATCTTTCTCGTGTAATTGGTGTCCAAAGAGTTAATTTGTGTTCATTTGCTTTGACATGGCACGTTTGTCTCCTGCGAACGTGCCGAAAATGAGGCTTCCAAGCAAAAAACAAGGACATTCATTACTCACGAGCTGGATGATTGGCTTATTTAATAACACTTGTGCTCAGGCAGCGTTCTCGACCTGATTCTTTAATGTTTCTGCAAACATTGTTCATACTTTATTAATGACAACTGTATGAAATGTGTAGCGTTTTAGAAGACTGGCTGTCGTTGAGAATCTTGAGTTTAATTTTTGTGCGTGAAGGAGGGGAGGATCTATGGATGTGCAGACCTAATTTTTCAATAAGAAGCATTTGAATGGATTTGGCAGCCTTCTCAGTCATGGATTACTACAAATCTTCAAAAATATGAAATGTATTACAAGTAACAAATACCTTATGCTTTCTGACTTCTTGAAGATGATGATTTCGCTAGAGACCTGCATGACCTGCTCTGACACAATTACTGTGATGGAGTTTAACACAACAGCGAGCAGAATACAGCAGCAGCCTCTCCGCTGAGCTGCTGTTGGTTCAGCTCAAGTGCTGCTCCTTTACCTTGGGGTCACTGTTGGATGGGGGCTACAGAGGACGCGTGCAGTGTCAAAGCTTTTCTGAGGCTCAGAGCTGTATAAAACTAAGCTTCCAGGGCAAAGGACTCGATGATCCAGTGGGTCTCTTCCAACCTGGTGATTCTATGATTCTATGAAAGGTTGGTGAAGAGGGTTTGTAACAAAAAGAAGAGATACTGAGATGAACTAGTAAAAGGCTTTAGACCTTCTATTCATGTCTGAAAATATGGAGCTGAGAAAAACTACTCCAAGCAGAAGCTGATACTTCTTTCCATCAGGAAAAAAAAAAAGAATTTCTCAGTGATGAAGTTTTCAATGTCTTTTTGTGACTTTACGATTGCATTTTGCGTGTTGGAGAAGACTGTGTTCTCCCTTAGACCTGTGAAAAGTGCCACTTTTGATTTCTCTTTCAGACAAAAATGTAGGTCCTCACCGTGCACTTAAAATACCTTGTAGCTGAAAAGCACGTTGCAGCCGTATTTTGGAAGAGACTTGTAAAAAGGATTGTAAACTTAACGTCTGGGCTAAAAGATGTGAATCGTGGATGGTTGTGACAGATTCAGCAAGGTTTGCTTTTCCTGGTACCTTGGTTCTGGCCATATGCAAACGTTGGCACATGTGGGACAAGGGAGGCTTTGTAGATCAGGAATGCCGTATTTCTTTTTATATCAATTATTATTAAAAGCACGAGGCCTGCAATCTGGAGCCCATGTGAACAATAACGTTTGGAAAAGAGGAGCTAGGGCCTCTCACCAGCACAGTAATAGCTGTGAGTGAGCTCCTGCTCTGCTTGCTTCTTCCTCACTTGCAGTTCCAACTTTCCCTTTAGTGCTACCAATTACTGGGTGAAGCACATGGTCTCTGGCCTCCTTTTCTTGCATTTATGGAAAATTCAGAAGCTAAGAACTAAGGTCTTTTTTTTTTTGCAGTTGTATTTAGCAGAGAAAGTGAAGTACAGTATTTTCTGCCACGTGTCTCTTGGATAGCACCGTGCAATGGTCACTGGTGTCTGGAAGTTGAGTGAAATGCTTGTGTGACTTCTTCTTTGTGTTGCTACTCTATAGTATGTGGGTTTCAAAGCTCAGTATGAAGAATTTTGAATGTTGCCTTATACTTGATGTTGTAGTGCAAATAGGAAAGCATATTTGATTGCATTTAACTTTTTTTACTTTGCTTCTTAAAGAATCTTGAGCTGGTTGGCAAACAAGGAAATGGCCTCAAGCTCCACCAGGGGAGGTTTAGGCTGGACATTAGGAAAAAAATTTTCACGGAAAGAGTCATTGGGCACTGGAACAGGCTGCCCAGGGAGGGGGTTGATCCACCTTCCCTGGAGGTGTTTAAGGCACGGGTGGATGAGGTGCTGAGGGACATGGGTTAGTGTTTGATAGGAATGGTTGGATTCAATGATCTGGTGGTTTACTTCCAACCTGGTGATTCTATGATTCTATGATTCTGTGATTCTAGGTTGTCTTCAAAATAGCCATCGCAAAAATCACACACAGTTTCAGAGATATGTATTGCTAGACTTATTGTAAAAACAAGATTGTGAGGACCCAGACAGCTCACCCAACACAGCAAGCCAGTGCAATAACATCTCCGGCAGTCACAATCTGACTTTTCCATTTGCTAGCCACCAGACCAGCTTCTGCTTCCTGCTCAACTTGGCATTTTAATCTAGGGATTTACGTTGTGTGATGAATAATTATAGCAAAATATAGAGTCATAGAATCACCAGGTTGGAAGAGACCCATTGGATCATAGAGTCCAA
>WAAB01000644.1:75453-95280 GCA_013389865.1 Piaya cayana
AAAAAATTTCCCAGAAAGGGTCACTGGGCATTGGCAGAGGCTGCCCAGGGAGGGTGTTGATTCACCTTCCCTGGAGGGGTTTAAGTCACGGGTGGACGAGGTGCTGAGGGACATGGTTTAGTGTTTGATGGGAATTGTTGGACTCGATGATCCAGTGGGTCTCTTCCAACCTGGTTTTTCTATGATTTTTTGAGGCTTCTGGTGCCTGTTGTAAGCAGGAGCATTCATCAGCACGTTTCCCTTCTAGGCCCTCGGCTCTACCCACACCCTCTCTCTGCACCCAACGATCTGCTTCTACTATCAGACTTTTGTGAAAAACTGCTTTGTGGTGCTTGTCACTTCAGCTGGGATAGCAGAAGACATTTGGGATTTAAAAGCCTTGATATATTGTAATCTCTAAGAAGTGAATTATCCTTAAGATTCATCCCAAATTACTTGCCAAGATAGCTCTGGATCTCCATCCCCACCAGCTACTCCTTGTGTAGAAGTGCCATCAAGCAAATTCCGACCTTACCCCTGGACATGCAGCGATGCCAGTCTGAGCATCACCCCAGACTGCGTGTGACTCGTAGAAATTGGGGAGATGGCAAAGATTTTTTAAGCAGTTTTTAAACTGCCTTAGATGACTAAAAAGAAACCTTCCAGGAAAAGGTCATCAGTGCTCTGATAACGCATCTGCCTCTTGTTTGGGTAGGGAGATATGTGTCCGTGCTTACATTTACCTCCCTTTGCTCCTTAATTCAGGTTTCCAGACAAGATCCCCTCCAGGGGAACTGCTCTCTAGGCTGTTCCTTCGTATAAATAATCACTTAGTGGCCAAATTACTGAGTTGCTAATGAGACCTTCACCCATTGTAGAAGCAGCTACAGCAGTTTGAAGAGTAAACAGGGTGAAGTCAGGGTCATGCTGAGACACTGCTCGAAGAAATGATGGTCTCTTCATAATTTGTATAGAGTACACACTTCAATCAGAACAATCAGATATTTTTATTATCAAAAAGAAAAAGAAACTTTAGGTATTTCTATTTCCAATATTTTAATGCACTGTTCTATGTCAGAGATGGAAAATCCGCAATGAGCAGGCAGTTGCATTATGAATATTGCACCAGCATCCTCCTTTCCTTCCTGTACAAGCTCCTGAGCAGATTATAACTCACTTTAACCGATAAACAGGAAAGTTCCACTGAGAGAATTAGCAAAGAAGAGGAGGAAAACAGCTCGTCAAGGTTAAGAAACACAGCAGTTCATTTCTGTTTCAAAATAGGCCAGATATAGCTATCTGGGTTCTTCTGGACTCAGTCTATGATGATGATGAAATTATCACCTATGCAGCTGCATGGCATAAAATAGCTCTCTGTGCTTTATTATATTGTAATACAATTTTTTTTTTTTGAACAGTCAGGACTGCCAACTGTAGAACGGTCTGTGGAAGGAAGCCTACAGTGAACTTGACAATTATTTCCAGAGATTGGTTCAGCCCTAGAAAACATTCACTGGCTCTCTAAAAAAAACCCAGGAGTTCCCCCTTTGTTTTCGAAGTTTTGTTTTTATTATTTCAGCTGTCTTTGGACAAAGAGAGGGGGAAAAAAATTGACCGCAGGGAGATCAAGAGCGTATCTTTGACATTGTTTAATGAGAAAACGCTGACTCTCGTTGAGTTACCCTTTAATGCAGAGCAGACAGAGCATCCCAGTTCATTTTTTGGGGGGTTTCTTTTTGAGCAGGTCTTGTTAGAGGCTGAAAGCATGGCAGGTGAGCTTGGTTTATGCTTTTTTCCTGCATAAGTGATACAGAAAGTTCCTACTCCAAGAGAAGAATGAAGGGAATGTGACAAATACAGCCCTGCAAACAGCACATCTCGCACGCTTTTTCTGATGTTCCTCTTCCCTGTTAATTCCTCTCCAGCGCTTCAGCCAGCAGAAGGTATCAGTCACCCTTTATTTGCATCGTGGCTGCGCTTGCGAGTCTTGTGTCCCTCACAAAATTGCTTTAATGGTCGAATTAAACTTTTGACCCGCTTTACAGCCGCGAGCCACTGGTGTTTTGAATTGTCTGCAGGAATGCTTTGGAGGACGCTCTGCGGACTCAGTCCTGGCAGAGGGCAGCTGAAAGCAGGTAATGGACAATGCAAACTGCAGATATTTGAGATGGGAAGGAAATTTCACAGTAACATTGAACTGTGTAAATGCTGATTGAGAACAGCAACTACAGCACGCATGCCTTGATGCCATATAAATCACTGATACTTGCATTTTCTTGAGAGAAGAAAGGTATTTCCAGTTCAGCCAGTTACAGAAAGATAGTTATCCGTCCCACAAAACTTTTTTGCTACAGGGATTTGAGAATGACAAAATGCCACATCCTGCTACTGAACCCCCACAGACTGAAATGTGCCGCAGCATTTCGGAGCAATTTTTTTTTTATATTTGGAAATGATAAAATAATTATCTCGGAGGAAGGAAAACAGATGTCTCGGCAGGCTTATCTAGAAAATCCTGCCATTTCCTTCAGATGTGACCTTTACCTAGGTCATCTTATCTTTCTTGCAATTCAACTAGATCATTATAATGGCCCCTGGCTTGACGTACCCTTGAAATAGATTCAAAATCCAGCCCAAGCTGTTTTGTTGGATAGAAGGAAATAAAATGCTTATGGTCCTGTTCTGATTGTCAGGATGCTAAGGCTATAATTCAAGTCATTAGGCTTAGCATATAAAGCCCTTCGTAATCCAAGTCTTAAGAATCTGAAAGGTCACTTGTGGTCCAATAATCCTGAATAGCAAATGTGACCAGCTAGTGGCGAATGTCTTGATCCTAAAGCACCTCTTAAAATAAATGCTAGGCTCTGCCCCCAAAGCATTTCCACGTTATTTCAGCGTCATCCAAGAGGCTGTGCAAGGAATAAGAAACTTGACTGTCGCACAGCATGATGCAACATTGGGGGTTTTTTTTGAAATTATTTTAATAACTGGACTGAAGGAATAGACAGGAGGGCACGTAAGGCTTTAAGCACACACCCTCCTGTGGTCCAGCAGGGACGTCTCTGCTGCAGACTGCTCATCACCAAGATCCTTCAAATCCTCCCCCAAATCTGCCAGTGCAGCTTCTCATGTCAATAAAATGAACAAACGTGGCTTAAATGGTAGGGAACAGCAGGGCTCTGTTCATCCCCTGGCCCTGACAGCAGTGTCAGAGATGGTTCATGGGCAGAGAATATTCATACAAGCGATGGGGACAGTGGGTGTGAGGAGAGAGGAACATCTGGCCAGAGGTGCAGCGGTTGGCATTAAGCAGGCAAGGGGCTGAGAAGATCTAGCAAAAAGGGTAAAGATGCCAAAGTAGTAAAAAAATGAAGGACTGGGAACACTTGACTGTTAGTGGGATCCCCTGTAGTGTCCCCTCTCAGTAACTGACATTCAGGGGAGTTAGATGCCAGCTGGGAGGAGGGCTGAATGACTTTGTTTTTCCTCTTTAATATCTCCTTGCTTTTCAATTTGTTCAGTATTTGGAGGGATTTCACCCTTATATTGGATTTATTCAGCGGTGCTCTGGATATGGTTATTCTTGTGCCCTGAAGGGCCCACTTTTCCATTCCATATTAATATATAACTTTTATTAACATCAAGGCATGGTGCACACATAAAGGAGCACTGAATAGCTAAACTGTACTTACATACCTGTGACTCCCTGACTTTTCTAAATGGAATGATTATTAATGTTGTGTCCTTGCCGTGTTTCATCAGAGGATGCTGCCACACGAGGCAGAGCTGGGGAGGTCTGATCATCCCTTTATTACAGAAGGGAAAAAAACAGAAGGAAAGAGATTAAAAGATTTGCCAGCAACACAGAGCAATCAGTGGCTGTGCTGAAAATAGAAACCAGGCTCCTGGTTTCCATTCCCCAAATCTGGCCTCTAGACAACATGGCTATATTAAAAATGTAAATGCAAATATAGAAAATATTTCTTTTTTTTTTTTTCCAGAACTTCTCTGCTAATATTTTGTGTCCTTTCGGCTCTGTGCTTCACAGTAGAAACTGGGAGCGCTTGGATTGAAACCTCAGGAACCAGAGGGGCTGCGTTCCCTGAATGCAGCAAAGGAAACTGGACTGAACCACCAAACCTCAGAGTGACCAGAAAGCTCGTGGCAGAAGGTGGGAGTAGGCTTGTGTCTATTTTGAGACAGAAAAGTATTCAGTAGCTGTGGTCTACGCTGCGAAATACTTTGATTACTGTATTTAAGCAAGCCAAAAGTGATAGTGTTGTCACAGTCAATTCCCTCAGCCTTTGTATTCTACAAAATATTCTCTCCTGCAACATACCGCAGATATCAAGCTGGCAGCTTAAGGACATGCAGGCATTTTAACTGTTTGCTATTAAGCTTGCAGATGACGGGTAAATCAAACACAACCAAGGTTTGAAATGCGTAACCAGAAGGGAGTAAGTGAATTGAGTCGCACTGAGGTGCTGCACAGCTGCAGGGCCTCCTGCTCTTCGAGCCAGAGATGCTGGCAATACCAGTAATGGCTCATTCCTTTGGGTTTATCCCAGCTTTATTTCTGTTCCCATATTGTTCCTCTATGCTGTAAACAGGCATGACGATAAAAAAAAATAAAAATAGCATGTGGATGCAACCCAACCTAACAGTCAGAGTCAACTTCATGAGAAAAACTGGATTTAGAAATGCAGCCGAGTCATGCCAGAGACAGTACGTGTTGAAGGGTTTTTTTAAGAAGCAGTTAGAAAGCAATCTCCATTTAAAGATGCTTGCCTGGGCTCATTACAGGGTCACGACACTGCAAATTATGGTTAAATTCTTCCAGTTAGGGTTANAACTCGCTGCTGGGGCAGCGGAGGAGCACTTGATGCTGTGCAAGGACTGCTCAGCAGGAACTTGGTTCTGGAACCAAGTGGTGATACCTGCTGGTTCTTCACCTGCCCAGAGACTGGGAAATGGTGGTGATCATAGAATCACCAGGTTGGAAGAGACCCATCGGATCATTGAGTCCAACCACTCCCATCAAACACTAAACCATGTCCCTCAGGACCTCATCTACTCGGGCCTTAAACACCTCCAGGGAAGGTGAATGAACCACCTCCCTGGGCAGCCTCTGCCAGTGCCCAATGACCCCTTCTGTGAAAAATTTTTGACTAATGTCCAGCCTAAACCTCCCCTGGTGGAGCTTGAGGCCATTTCCTCTCGTCCTGTCCCCTGTCACTTGGGAGAAGAGGCCAGCTCCCTCCTCTCCACAACCTGCCCTCAGATAGTTATAGAGAGCAATGAGGTCTCCCCTCAGCCTCCTCTTCTCCAGGCTAGGAGGATGTAGGACTGACACCCCATGGTTCACAGCTGTGGGGTAACTACCCAGCTAACCTGCATGAATGCGCTCAGCTTTGCCTGGCAAGTTTGTCGAGAGCTGAGATAAAGACCTTGAAATTTCTCCTTGCAGTATTTTTTGAGACCGCACTGTACTCTTCTTTATAAAAAGGAGAATACTGATAAATGCTTCACAGCAATTTAGATGATTATACTTATCAAGGAGATTTATGTTATCATAACTAGGAAGTTGCATTGCATGAGGTGTGCTGACTATTTCTAACTTCACATCCCATCATCACCCGTTTCCCTCAGGCGCTGGAGCTCTAAGACAATTTCAGCGACTGGGGAAACTCTGTTCAGGAAATATCTTTTGTGTCATCTTCGCACTCATAGTTGATAGAATGGCAAGGATAAAGCAATTTTATAAGAAAAACTGTTCCCTTTTCCCATTTTGCTGGCTTAGGAGAGCAAAAGTTTCACTGATGAAGACTGAAGGTGCCACAATTTCCAGTGCTCGGCCAGCAGCTTCTGAAATACATCCACCTTTTGTGAGGTTAATAACATTGTACCCACCAGTGATGAATTTTTTACTGGTTCAAGACCATATGTTTCTGACCTAACTAGACTTTTACTGGCTGATGGGTTATGGAGCAAACCTGTAAGGGTTTATTGCCTGGTTCCTGAAGAATCACTACCGAGAGGGAAATGAAGCTGGCTAGAGCTGTAATGCTCCTTCAAAGTGGGTCACTTACTGCAGGTTGATAACTGTCCATGCTATTAACCTGCTCAGATAACTCTGCTACATTTTAACTTAAAATTACTGATTGGATTAAATATTAATCTGTAACCTCAGAAGGGGAGTGATGCCCCTTTGGCTGGAGATGCAGGGCACTAATATGTTAGCATTTCCAAACCCCACAATTTGCAAATCCCTAAAATGCTTCCAGGAGGGTCTGGGTTCATTTAAAACAGCTCTTAACCAAACGGAGATGAGCTTGTTCCTCAGTACTGCCACTTCTGAGATTACTGGTTGGAAACCCCAGGCGGGATTTTACAACTGCAAGTCATATTTCAAGTGCTCCACGAGTGATAAAATATCTGAATTGTGATAGATTGAATAATTTTACTGTCTGCTAGGGGCACGTTTACTGTGTTGCCCTTTTTGGTTTGCCCGTTAGCGATGACTGTGGTCCTGCTCTTATTTCTGTCGCTGTCTCATATGGCCTTTGAACTAGTTCTCTCGCTTTTCCATTTGGATTTTCCTTCTATAAACCAGGGATAAAGGCAATTCCTTTGCTGGAGTGCACTGCATGTTCAAGTGAAGGGTAAAGTGCTGCCGATGAAGAACAGCCAACATCCCTGGAGCGAGCGATGGACCCCGGGAACTGAGAGCGCAGCAGAAATACGATGGGGCTTTTTAAGAGCCAGTCTACACAGATCTGAGAAGCTTGTATTTCACTTAACACCATTTGAGCACTTTAACCTTCCTCTGACAAATCCCTGGCTTGCAGCTCTGAACAGAAAACCCCAAACCTCTCCAAACCTGGTAAGAGCTGGTGCCCCTGAGCTCTGTTGTGAGACAAGTTCGCGATAGGCAGCTGGAAGACAAAGCTCGCGCGTGGATTAATGTCTTAAAGGCGCTTGCTGCTTTCAGGATCAACAGCATTTTGGCTGTGCAAGGCACAGAAGGGTTTGGATGAGGGGTTTTGGGCCAGAGCTTGCTTGGGGCTGCCCTGACTTCGCTGCGCCAGCCTGTCACGGCTGTCGGCACGTGTTAATTAGCTGAAGAGAAAGGTCCGAGGCAGCTCGTGCTGCTTCAAAGGGCTGTTCAGGGCAACATTTAAAACACAGTTTGCAAGAAAAATAAATGGAGAAGGGCTTACTTTTTCCTATGGCAGCCTATAAACTGTGGCTGCGGAGCACAGAAGGTGCTGCTGAGGCCACCCATGCTGGAGGGCTGCTGGCTCCCTCCTGGCTGATCTGCCCTCCCTGCGAGTCCTGCGGCTGGTCCCACGGCTCCCCTGGCACTCCAGTGCTTGCTTGAGGGGACCGCGTGGGGATAGGGAGGAAAAACCCACTTGTGCAGAGAGGGAAGAGTGTTTTCAATGCTGCAACCTGACAAACCCAGCCTGGAGACCTGACCGTTTCATCTTGGCAAGGGTGGCTTTTCTTTGGTGTGTAGCGATATGGGACTGTGCAGTTGGGAGGCTTTGCCTGCCCGTGATTTCGTGTTTGCTTTGGAAGAACTGCTGGCCTCAGGCTCTGTTGATGCCAGGAAGGCAGCAGTTGCATAAAGATGTGTCCCGAGCTGGTACGGGGCAATGTGGGCAGCTGAGGTGGCTGTTCCACAGCGCTGGGGACAGCAGTGTGACTTTGCCACCCAGGCAGACGCTCAGATGTGCAGAGTAGGTAAATGCCGAGCAGGCAGAGCAGGGTTGCCCATGGTACCATCAGGGAGCAGAGAAGAGTTTTTTCCAGAGAGAAAAGAGAGTTGGAGGAGCTGAACCCTTCATGAAAAGAGAGAGGAGTACCTGTACGTGCTGGTGAATAACATGATGCTTGGGAGGACAGATTTATCCTTCTGAAAAATGCTGACTCTTTGTCCAGGAGTGGCTGATTTGGAAGAGATCAACCTCCCATAATTTTACATAGCCCAAGGAATGAATTTCTTTCCTACCTACAAATCGATAGGTGCTTCTGTCCCAGGGCACTCTGTATAAGGGCTTTTCTGTGTTTCCCTTTCTTTAATTTCTCCTGTGACTTGTGACGTGACCCTGCCCCGACTGGGGAGATTTAGAGGTTCTTTTTCAGAGATCGTTTACTCCTAGATAAAGATTGATTTTTGTTTTAATTTTTAACTTGAATCTCTTGGGTGCAAATGTGTTTGTGGACCATTTAAGATGCTGTTATCTTTGCCCAGCTTTGCCTCTTTCACGGGTTGCTTCACCCAGCAGGTAATGAGTAACCTCTGCTGCCCTGGGCAGGCTGAGGGCAGAGGGCTGGATGTGCACGGAGGGGCAGGTTGATCGCTCCCCTGCTCCCTTCTCTTTGGGAATCAGAAAGACATATTTGGTGTCAGAGTGACATCTCTCTGCCTCTTGCTTTTGATATGAGGTGATGCTGTTCCTACACCGTGTCCCTCTTACCTCCTTTCTGCAGGGAGCCTAAAAGACCTCCCAGAAATGGCTCTGGTGAAAGGGCAGGAGCTGAGGGAGCCCTAGGGGAGCGGGGCTCCTGGCACAAGGGCTGCATTCACATCCCAGCCCTGACACAGGCTCCGGGGCCATCCCGGGGCACAGCCCTGCGCTGCGCTCCTCAGAGCCACATAGACAAGTCATTGTCCAAGCAAGGACGCAACCGAACATATCCAGACTCCCAGTCTCCTGCTTTGACCACAGATGCTGTTCTCTGTAACACGAGTGGGTTTGGGATGGATGGATGGTTCCTGGGTGGTGCGCGGTTTGAGAGAGGACTGGGTATGGGCTGAGGTCACGTCCCCTCCAGTCCGTCTGTGGTCGGAGATGGATGAGAGAGTCCAAGTCTTCATGTGTGTTGTGTGCAGTGAAAGCGTGAGCCTTGCGGCACCTTGGAATCGATACCAAAGCATCCTCAAGGCCGATACCATCTCATATCACAGCATGGAGCTGTACAAAATCCTTGTGATCTAAAAGGACTTTAAAAAAAGATGTCAAATGCTCTTTTCCTATTTGTAGGATCACTGCAAGTGATGTGTGTTTCCACTAATCCCTTTGACAGGTCTCACTCTGTTAGATGCTGCCAGAAATCAGTGGGAACTGCAGGTCTTTCACAAAGCCTTCCAGATTCACATTGATTCAATAATCCAGTTCTCCAAGATACGATTTTTATATCACTTTGGTTGTGTATAGAATGAAAGTGGTACCAGCTAACACTGTACAGGGAGTAGGAAGAAATGCCCCTCACTAAAAGATCCACTCATGAAAGAGGGAGACGCGAAACTGCATTATGACTTTGGAGTCCCAGTCTTTCCCTTCACTGGGAGAAAACGTTTCACTGCAGGGACACAAGAAGGTGAAAGAAGAAGCTGTCCACCAGCTGTGGAAATCTAAAGAAGAATTTTGTGCTCAATGCCTAATAAAAAAGCACTTATGGGACTCCCAGGCACTGGGAAACTATTTCAGGGAGAAGCACCTGAGCGAGGCTTGGGAAACGCCCTCTGCACTTGGCATGGAGCTTGCGAGCCTGCACCAAGGTGTGCTTGGACTTTGCCGTTTGCACACATCAATTCCAGGTTTTGTGGAGAACTGGGGGTGGAAGGGAGGATTGTTCAAAGTGCAATAAAAACTCTGACATCATTTACTCTGAATAAATATAAAGCAATGATGTGAGCATTCTAAAAAAGATGTCTCAGTGGATTTCCAGAAGGGTAAAATATGGCTGGGTTCGTGCCCCTCTTCATCTGTGGGGTCTGTGCGTTGCTTTTATCAGCTGCACTCTATGTTTTAAAAGTTTTTAAGCAATCAGCTTTAAATTTGCCTCCCGGTCCTTTTCCTCTTCCGATTATTGGCAACCTGCACTTGCTGGACTTCAGAAGACAAGACAAGTCACTAATGAAGGTAAGAATAAGCGTTCTTTGTTTCTATGGTGTTGAACGTCAGCAGGTATCTATCCAAAGTTCTCCTCCAGTGACAGTTCTGAGATGATTTTCAATGCCAAATGTATTTTTTTAAAAAATGTGATGTTTTAAAGGTTTCAGGATGACCAAGGAAACTGTTAAAAAACGGGGCCACAGAGGTTGATGTTAAATATGAGCAGTGCTTACATAAGAACTACTCACACATTGAAAACTACGAGTGTCCACATCAGATCAGACTGGTGGCCCTAAATTTTGGCATCTCCCTTGTGTTGTGAAATTTTAAAGAAAATATTTGAGTGTCCGCGTACTCACACTGAAACTTACTTGTGGTTGCCAGAATAGCCTGAATTTCTTATTTGGGTTGCCGTATTTTCATGAGAACGGGAATTAATATAGCATAGCCTGAAGAGGAGATCCAGGAGAAATCATCTGAAGCAGTGAATTACTTTAACTTACACAAGACAAAACTCTTTATTGGAGTCAGAGTTGCCTCGCATCTCTCTTCTAGGAAAAAAAGGAAGAAATGTCAATGTATTTAGTCTCTCAGAGCCAAAACGGGGCTCAGCAGGGATTTCTCATGGGACATGGTTTAGTGTTTGATAGGTGCATGTTACACAAAGCATTTCAACATCAGGTTGCCAGCAGCCTTCTGACGGGCTTAGCATTATGTAGGGAAGAGGAGCTGGCTTTCCCTGTCTCGTTCCTGTCACTGTGCCATGCGAGGGGCCTCCGAGATGCCTGTGGAGAGCTTCATCCTCCTGCACCAGGCAGCTCATAGTGAGCTCGACACCCTGAGCTTGGGAGGTGGGAAACTCTTTGGACTGTCAATCCTGCTTCTGGCAGGACCGAGCATCTCAGGGCTTTTTCTCTCTGACATATCTCCACCCCTCTGGAGGAGGAGAGGAGGAAGAAAGACACCTCTTGAGCCACCCCAGCGGGACAGGCTGCTTCCACTGATGACCTAAATGCTTTGATTTCTCTCTCTTCCTAGATTTCAGAGAAATACGGCCCCCTGTTCACCATCCATTTGGGGTTTCAGAAGGCAGTGGTGCTGACCGGCTACGAGGCGGTAAAGGATGCCCTTCTGAACTCAGATGTGTTTTCAGACAGACCAGCCATACCCATATTCCACCACATCCAACACGGAAACGGTACTGGCAGGTTGAAAAGATAAGGATGTGCTTGTTACGCTATTTCTCAAATGTGTTGTTTCAATTGCAATGGTATTTGAGAGTCTTGAGCTGCATCTTTATTGCCAAGGGCTACATTTTGTGGGGCTTGGGGACATTTGTTTGTTTTCTTAAGAAAAATGCTTCCAGGGATGATCTTATTTGCCTTATCAGATTTTTTTTTGGCTTTTAGTGGCACTCGAGTCACATTTCAAGGACGGGGTTTTTTTTGCAGCGCAGAGGGAAGGAAATTATTTTTCACAACGTGAAGGCCGAGGTCCTTATGCAATCTCTTTTCTGCAGTTACTGGGAGTTCAGACAAAGCATGGATCACGCATGACTCATGACAAAGGCTGCAAGAATTGGCAAGAGTGCAAGAGCACAGGCTGTTTGTACCTCAAACCGCTACTTCTGTAAACAGATTTTTGGCGTGTTTCTGAATCGCATGTTAAAAAGTAATACAGTGAAAAACAATGGAGAGAAGAATCCGGGGCTAAAAAGGAAAAGATCTGATGACCTAATATGTGTATATAATGCATATGGAGTATGCGTGTGAGGAGTTAATCTTGTTTTTAAGAGTGAGGCCCAGTGTGAGGAAGGGTACGCTACGTTACATTTTTTTTCATACCACTGTATGAAGATGTAGACGATGTTCAGCCCTGCAAGCCCTGCTGGGAAAGGAGGACTTCTGAATTGTACTCAAGTGCCTCTGTGCCTTCTTGGCTGAGCACTTGTTTTTGGCTGATGGGTTATCCTGAAAGGAGGTTATAGAGAGGAGGGTGCTGGGCTATTCTCCCAAGCGACAGGGGACAGGACAAGAGGGAATGGGCTTAAGGTCCACCAGGGGAGGTTTAGGCTGGACATTAGGGAAAAGTTTTTCACAGAAAGGGTCACTGGGCATTGGCAGAGGCTGCCCAGGGAGGTGGTTGATTCGCCTTCCCTGGAGGTGTTTAAGGTGTGGGTGGACGAGATGCTGAGGGACATGGTTTAGTGTTTGATAGGAATGGTTGGACTCGATGATCCAATGGGTCTCTTCCAACCTGGTTGTTCTATGATTATGATTTTATGAGGCTTCCAGTGCCTGTTGTAAGGAGCATTCATCAGCACATTTCCCTTCTAGCCCCTCGGGTCTACCCACACCCTCTCTCTGCACCCAACGATCTGCTTCTACTATCAGACTTTTGTGAAAAACTGCTTTGTGGTGCTTGTCACTTCAGCTGGGATAGCAGAAGACATTTGGGATTTAAAAGCCTTGATATATTGTAATCTCTAAGAAGTGAATTATCCTTAAGATTCATCCCAAATTACTTGCCAAGATAGCTCTGGATCTCCATCCCCATCAGCTCAGGTGGATGAGGTGCTGAGGGACATGGTTTAGTGTTTGATAGGAATGGTTGGGCTTGATGATCCGGTGGGTCTCTTCCAACCTGGTTGTTCTATGATTCTATCCAGCTGCAAGGTGTTCCCCGGCCGTAAGCAACGGTGCCTTCTGCCACCACTCCTTGTTCCCCTGCACAGTGTAGAGTTCACCCTCTAAAATGCCAGTTGTTCAGTGAAATCATTTGTCCTGTTCATGACAGGGATGGAGCAGTGTTATCTGCTCCTAGCTTTGCTCACTAAAGCAGCTGGGTAATTTTTCTAAGGAGAAACAAGTCAACTTGAGACAAATAGCAAGCAGGGAGCTTTTTGCTGAGTGTGGCCACAAAGAGACAATGCTACAAACAAGCCAAACCCAGAGCTTTGGTGTGAATAGCACCACGCTGTTTAAAATATTGCCACCTGCCTTTCTTAACCTACCTGGATTGGTGCTTCCCAAGTCATAGCTCCCCAGTCCTGTCCCATGCAGGTTTCTCCAGATTGCAAAGTACCTGCACTTCCGCGGTTGTGCTTTTGGTGTTTCTTAGAAATTCCCATCTTGCCTCAGCAAACGGAGCATACGATCCCTCCGCAGGTGTGTTCTTCTCTTCTCAAGAGCTCTGGAAGAGGACACGGCAGTTCACCCTGGCCACCATGCGGGATCTCGGCATGGGGAAGCATGTTGGAGAAGAAATGATGCTTGAGGAGCTTCGCTTTCTCCTTGAGTTGATCAAATCTTTCAAAGGTGAGCTGAAGACAGCATTGGGTGTTTCGTGCTACTTTATAAAACCACTGTGAACACCTCTGGGTTGATCCAGAAATGACCGATACAGTTCTTATTTTGTTCATTTCCAGGTAGACCTTTCCAATTACGACTTTTGAATATGGCTCCCACCAACATCACCTTCACTATTCTCTTTGGGAGCAGGTTTGATTACGAAGACTCGACATTTCTCACTCTGCTAAGACTCATAGATGAAGTCATGCATCTTCTTGGCTCTCCGTACTTGCATGTAAGTTCCTCTCTGTGCTGATGTTCTCTCATATCTCATCAGAGTGGGTCGGTCGACCCTATTTACTATTGCTGGATGGGTTTGGAAAATTGGTTACTAAAACATAACATTAAAGACCATTAAAGATTAGATAATCCAAGCCCCATTGCCACAGGCATGGATAAGATTTTTTATTCAGGTTTTTCCTCCTTCATGAAACCCTCCTGTGAAGGAGTCCAACATCACGTGGTGGCACTGGGCTGAGATGCTGACATGACTGCACTGGCAGAAGGGATTTGTTTGATTCTTCTGCAGCCAGAAAGTGCAATAACTGAGGCTTCCAGCAGTGTGGGACTTGGGATGGGCAGTGTCCAGGAGCATCAGTGGAAATCCACAGAAGCGTTACAGATGCTGACATTTATGTTATAATTTTTAGTCACTTTATTTAGCAAACTGTACAATTTATGGCAAGTTGCAGTGTCTCGTGAGGGAACAGACCTAGTGTAGAACTGGGATCTGAGCAACCTTCTGTCTTGGGTGTTTCACAGTAACTGCAGGAAGATATTCTTAGAGTGTGTCTCAGTTGTAAGTGTGTTTGGGGGTTATGAGGTTTGGATCTCTTGCTACAGATGAAGGAACTAGTGAAGTTACAGGGTAGTAATACAAAGTACAGAGCTGCAGACTTTATATATGGACCTCTCCTGTCATGGTATTTAATCAATACCTGCTCATCCAAGCTGCATAAAAAGAGGTTTCCAACTAAGGGTCTCTCATCTGAGCCAAGAGCTTTTTGGAAGCTTAATCCTCCATCACAAGGAATAGATTATTAGTTACTTAAGGTAATATGGAAACAGACAACCAAAACCCATCTAAAAAAAAAAAAAAAAAAGAAAAGAAAAAAAAAGCTGATGAACTTATTCCCCAAAGGAGAACTATTTAGAGTATCACAGAATCATAGAATCACCAGGTTGGAAGAGACCCATCGGATCATTGAGTCCAACCATTCCTATCAAACACTAACCCATGTCCCTCAGGACCTCGTCTACTCATGCCTTAAACACCTCCAGGGAAGGCGAATCAACCACCTCCCTGGGCGGCATATTCCAATGCCTAATGACCCTTTCCGTAAAAAACTTCCTCCAAGTAGTTGCAATTTAAAATGGTAAAATATCACTTCTCTCATAATCTCTACGACAGGTTTAGTTTTTGCAGGAAACAGCAAAAGTGAAAACCATGTAGCAGGAGCAAGATTTGTGAATCCCATTCTGCAGGCAGTTCGTTTATAACATTGAGAAATGGCATAAGTAACACCCTGCACGTAAAATGCAATGCTGAGAACTGAGTGTAATTGATTTATAATTCATGTGAAAGTTAAAAATTATGATCTAACAATTAAAAAAAATAAGTGTTTTGACTTGCTAAACATTTGGAGGTTTGTATGTGTAATGCGTAACACTATATTTTTGCTTTATTACCTCTTTACAAATGTAATTTAATTGTTTCACGAGTTTACTGTCACGTTCCCTTAATTGTATTTTTTTTCCAATTCATGTTTATAGGCTCTGTCTAGACTAGTCTGATAGGCTCCATTCATTTCTGTAGAGAATTTTTAATAAGAAGCATTTTTATACACTAAATTTTTGTTGTTATCAAAAAAAGAGGCTTCAGTCATGTTTCATTTGGTTCCTTGTTGAAATGATTTCTCCATTATGACGCTGAAGTTTTACTGGGTAATGGGTGAGTTTATTTTTTTTACAATCTTTTTTTTTTCCTTTTTTTTTATTTTTAGTTATTTAATTTCTACCCGTTCCTCGGATTTCTCCTCAAACCTCACAAGATGATACTGAAAAAAGTCGAAGAGGTTTGTGTGATCTTAAAGAAGTGCATCGAGGAGAGCAAAGAAAGTGTTAAGGGAAACAACCTGAAGAGCTACATTGATGCACTGGTATTCAAACAAGAGGTATTTTAAAAAAATTGCAATTCCTAGTGCGGTATCTTCTATATCCTCCATGTCCCTTGTCTAATGAACATGTTCTCTTATGATATATATGAAAATATCTAAATTTTGTGTAAACAACCTCCTGTTTTAATATGTTAAATACTGCCTATGGAAGGAAAAGTAAGAAATAATTAACTAGAAGGTATCCCATGCATGTCTAAAACTTGTCCTCAGGTGTCAGCTACAGTCCCTTCCTCACTGGAGAGAAAGAGGTAAAGAGAAAGTCATTTTTCTAACACACAAATCCCAAGTCCTATCTTGAGAAGGCGTAGTCCTACACCTCTCATCATTTTCCAGCTCCTTAGGGTCCGCAGTTAGGGAATGGAAGTCCAGATGATGACTACCTAAGGCAGATAAATGCCATGTGGTGTTGTAAAATCGATGAATGTGTCCAATTATTTCATTTGGGGAAAAGGGGGGGAGGAATCTCAAGTGTAAAAATATTTTTGCTGAAAACTGAAGCGTTTCTATACTAAAATGTCAATGCAATGCACCTCTGCACTTGTAATTCACACTGGAATGTCTCTGAAGGCTATGTTAGCTGTCCTAGTTCTGTCTCTCCATGCTAACAGCTGTGGTTTCTTCCCTTTTACTTCCCCGAAGGAGCAAAATAAAAGCAATACGCTTTTTAACGATGCGAATGTATTGGCCTCTGCGCTTGACCTGCTCATGGCTGGCACTGAGACAACATCTACAACATTGCAGTGGGCCGTCCTGCTGCTGATGAAGTACCCTGACATCCAAAGTAAGATACCTTTACAGTTTTGCTTCTCTTACGGAGGGTACTCCAGTACTCTGCAGTGACTTTGTAACTGCTGCTCACCTGTAAAAGCTTCATTGTAGCCTCATATGCATCCAAAATCTGAGCACCTGGAGCCTATCTACCTCCATCCAAGTGTTATATATTGCTATTTCATAGAATCATAGAGACATAGAATAACCAGGTTGGAAGAGACCCACCGGATCATCGAGTCCAACCATTCCNCTCACAAGGCCTGTTCTCCAGCTGCTTCACCAGCTTTTTATTTAAGACAAAAGGATCTGAAATTTGTTCTCTATCCGCTCCCAGGGTCTGTGAACCTCTTGCCCTGGGGTAGTCCAACCAACTGCTGTTACAAGCTGGGATTTGGAGGTGTTTTACCATTAATGGAAACTCATTCCGTGCTTTTCCTTTGCTCTACAGAAAAGGTACACGCAGAGATTGAGCAGGTTCTCGGCCCTGGCTGCTTGCCCACATTCGAGGACAGGAAGAAAATGCCATTTACCAATGCGGTGATCCACGAGGTGCAGAGATTTGTCACCCTCCTGCCACATGTTCCCCGCAGCACCTCCACTGATACCCACTTTAAAGGCTTCTTCATCCCCAAGGTACGTGCTGCTCTCCAGAGGAGGGGGGGGCTGTACACCAGTGACCCATGAGGCACAAGGAGTGAAGGAGCTTAAATCACGGGGCTTGTGGTAGGGAAGAACCAGTTCCCAAATCCCCCATCTCCTCAGAGTCCAGATTGATGTCAGTGTGACTTCAGGGTTATACACTCAACCTCCCATTTCCCATAATTCAGTCTTTGTGATCTGCAGACTGTTCCTTGTTCTCTTCACTCTCTTGCCCTGTAGAGCATCTCCGGCTCTGGAATATTACAGCATTTTCTCGTTGCCTCCTTGAAGCAAGCAGAGAGCAGCTGGGCAGGAAGGATGCTCGGCCCGTGTCTTTCTTCTGCTTCATAATTAGGGAACAGCCAAGAACCATTGTTGGTTAATCACATATTAGTCATAATTCCAGTGAACTGGGTACCCACACTAAGGGTCACGTGGTCATGAACAAGCCCAGAAATTAGTTCTTCAGAGGCAAAACTTTGCTTCTAGAACAGCCCAGAGGGAGAAGCAGTTACATGGCTGAATGAGCAAAGGCAGAAATTTGCTGCGTCCACACGCTAAAGCAAAAGCATGTTTGTGCTGCAGGGAACAACAGTGATTCCTCTGCTCTCCTCCGTGCTGCTGGACAAAACACAGTGGGAGACACCAGATGAGTTCAACCCCAACCATTTCCTTGATGCAGATGGGAACTTTGTAAAGAAGAAAGCGTTCCTGCCCTTCTCCACAGGTAATGAAAGCACGTGAGCCTACACAGGGCACTATCTCTCAGAAGATATTAGCCAAGAAGTAGGATCTGAGGCTCTGCTGTGATCGTCACAGGTATCAGTGGTGGGGATAGTTTAGAAATACCCACCCTGAGTTTCGATGACTTGCAAACAGCCCCTCAGACAACAGTGGGAGGCACACCAGGCCTCGTCTTTTAAAAACACCACCAGGATCTACAAAATACTTAATACCTTCAAACAACAGTTTAGCCTTCCCTCATCCTCGAGAAGGATGGTTTATAGCGTGTCCCAGACCAATTCTTTGCAGGCTCAGGGTGAAACAGCCCTGTTCAAATGCCTGTAGAAAACCGACAGTGACCGGTGATGAATATCACGCTGCGCTATTTTGCATTTCTGAGGCCTGTACTGTCGCTCATGGGTGACAGTAGCTATTGCTACCCCGTAGGAAGGAGGAGGTGTTGGATTGAGTTGCCACTTACCCAATCACTCTGCCACTAGCCACGCTGTTGGTATTGCAGGGCGAAGAAACTGCATTGGAGAAAGTCTCGCCACGATGGAGCTCTTCATCTTCTTCACCGGCTTGATCCAGAAATTTACTTTTAAGCCTCCCCCCGGGGTCAAAGAATCTGAGCTGGACATAACCGCGGAGGTTGGATTCACCATGAGACCCCATCCACAGTGCGCCTGCGCTGTGCTGCGCCAATGAGGCTCTGAACTGAGAAAAATCCACAAAAATGTTTTGTGCATAGAGACTAGCAGACACACGAAGGAGAAAACAGATCTCTGTGCAGGAGATAGATGTGGTCTTCTTTCTCAAAGCCTTTCAGGTACTGGCTACATGATAAAAATAACTGTTGAAGAAATATTTTTCTAATAAACAAAGAAGGGCTGGTGGGTAAGTTTACCTGGAAAATTCCGGCCAGACGCATGGCTGAAAATGACAGGACAGACACTACTTTGCACATCAGATATACAACATATGAAAATTATTCTACTTCTGAGCTTCTGGGAGAGGAATACTTCTCAAGAAGCAATATTGGAGAGCAAAATTAAATACAAATGTTGATCATTGCCTAATCCCTGCTCTTTTCTCGCTCCCTGCTGCACGTGGGATAAATTATTCCCAGATACCTGCTTTTGCTGTGTCTGATGGATGCTCTCCTGAAACTACTGAGACTTCTGGTTTTGAATCCCAGAAGGCAAACCTTGGATTTATTAGTTTCTCCTTGCTCTGAGGAAACTTAGCACAGATCCTCGGGAGTCTCTGGGCCTTTCTGGGTTCAGGCTCTCCTCAGACAAGTGAATACACTCCTCCTCGTATATTTTGACAAAAGTAGCTCAGCTACGTAACTACAACTTCTTTTCAGAGCACTGTGTTTGGACAAGCAAGGATGCAAACATTGCAAAGATGCTTCTAAAATGCTCTTTCCTTAAGCAGCACAGAAGCCGGGCAGGTCCAGGTAAAGTGACGGAAAACCCGTTCATATTCCCTTTCCTTACTTCTCCCAGATTTCTGTGAGATTTGTCAGGACTCTCCGTTTTCCTTACATTCCCATCTCTTTTCTTCCTCTGAAATGACTAGAGATGGAGACCCATCTGATGGGTCATCAGAGAAGGTAGCAGGACTCTCTTAGCAGCTGGCTGCTTCTTTGGTCTGAAACGCTGAGTGGAGGAGCTGAAGGGACTGAAATGGGAGGTGGGTTAAGCCATCGTCCTACAAAATGTTTGAGCCCATTTACTCCTTGCCTGCTGTGGGATGGGGAGGAGAGGACTTCTGTTCCTTGCATACTTGATTCTTCCAGGTTGATGGTAAAGAATCACAGAATCACCNGGTCTGAAACGCTGAGTGGAGGAGCTGAAGGGACTGAAATGGGAGGTGGGTTAAGCCATCGTCCTACAAAATGTTTGAGCCCATTTACTCCTTGCCTGCTGTGGGATGGGGAGGAGAGGACTTCTGTTCCTTGCATACTTGATTCTTCCAGGTTGATGGTAAAGAATCACAGAATCACAGAATCACAGAATCACAGAATCACCGAATCACCGGGTTGGAAGAGACCCATCAGATCATCGAGTCCAACCACTCCCACCAAACACTAAACCATGTCCCTCAGCACCTCGTCCACTCGTAACTTAAACACCTCCAGGGAAGGCGAATCAACCACCTCCCTGGGCAGCATATTCCAGTGCCTAATGGCCCTTTCCATAAAAAACTTCCTCCTAATCTCTAGCCTAAACCTCCCCTGGCGGAGCTTGAGGCCATTCCCCCTTGTCCTGTCCCCTG
>WAAB01000644.1:96124-111442 GCA_013389865.1 Piaya cayana
CAATGACCCTTTCCGTAAAAAACTTCCTCCTAATCTCTAGCCTAAATCTCCCCTGGTGGATCTTGAGGCCCTTCCCTCTCGTCCTGTCCCCTGTCACTTGGGAGAAGAGCCCAGCTCCCTCCTCTCCACAACCTCCCCTCAGGTAGTTGGAGAGAGCAATGAGGTCTCCCCTCAGCCTCCTCTTCTCCAGGCTAAACACCCCCAGCTCTCTCAGCCCTATCTGTCTTTTTAGCTCTTGTTACTTTTAGAGGAAACTAAAGCAGGAACTGCCCTGGCCTCTCTAAAACCAAAGGCAAGAGGTTTTTGGTTTTTTTTTATTTAAGCAAGGCCAAGACTTCCTTCATTGAGTTGATATGTGGCTCCTTTGATGCTTTACCTATCTTTCCCCACTTTCCCTGAAGAAGAGCCCATCCTGCTGCCACCACTCCTCAAGAGTGACATTGCCAGCAGGTGATGCTTTGGAAGGGGAAGAGGTGAGAGGCTTGGGGCTTAAGGCGCTGAACAGAAGAGCAGCACCAGCATCAGTGAAGCTGTGGTGACAACCTTTCATTCAGCCTCTCTGCAACCAGGGATCGAAGACATGAAAGTGAAAATACAAGGCTGTCCTCAGGGCTGACTGGTAGCCTGTAGCTGAGCATAAAGAGAAAGCTCTTTGCTCTGGAGAAACCACTCTGCAGACATGGAGGGCCTCCTGTTGAGCTGTTTTTGAGTAGGATAGAGGTATGCAGAACCACTCACCCCTGAGACATAAGTAAAGCTTAAAATATTCCTTACCCCTCTGAGTTCAGGATCAACCTTTCATGGCATTTGCATTGCTGTATAATGCAAAGTTGGGTGGCGGGCATATAAAATAAAATGAAGACATGGGATTAAAACTTTATTGGGTTCCCATGGAAGGGGAAACAACTTGATAAAGCACGTGATAACAAAATGCATATGGAGAAGCGACAATTCGCAGGCAGATAAGTGAATGAAAAATTGTCAGCCCATCAGCTGGAATAAGATTGCGGAATACGATGGCAGAGAAGAGCGCTACAGACAGGGAAACCAGCCAGATAAAGCTACAGAAGAAAGGGAAACAACCAAACCCAGGTCTCATCTAATCCCTGATCCCAATTCTCTTTGGATGTGTGCATGTAATACCAGCACTGTGAAATAAACACCATCTGCAAGGAAATTGCGTGGCTGGTTCCAATGGCCAGACTCCCCCAAATCCTAGATTGACTGCTGATGTTGGCTCTTAACGTCACCCAGGAGGTCTGAAGAGAGGAACGGTGTTTGTTCCTAGTTAACAAGGTCAGGAAAGACAGCGATGCATAAAAGTAGAAACGAGCCTGGTTTATTTTTCTGTATCATTAAGTCTTTCATGCTCAGTTACTGGTACAACCCTCACGTGGCTTTATGATTCAGACTGCGAACTTTGAAGTGTAGATCTTGTTTCATTCGGGCTGTGAAGAAGTGCTGAACTTGGTGGTAACAGCACTTGCTTATCTAAACAGATTTGCAGGCTCTGGGGCCTTTTTTAGAACACTCTTCAAAGGCAGAAGTAACTTCATCCTCCAATGACGTTAATGGATCTGGTTTTTCACTCTGTGTTTGATTTGGCTGCCTAGCCTGGTAGGATTTTACTAGAAGTGATGGATAATGAGGGAGCCTGGAAAGGTTTGGAAGGCATCTACAGACGATTCATATGTGTGACCCACAGTGCAATTCTGGGGTGAAAGAGCGTGATGTGGCAGGATGGGAGGTGGCAAGTCCTAGTATAGTTAAGTGGGATCCAAGCAGCTTCCCCAGTTGCTGGGTTGCTCTCCAGCAAGGCTGTTTTTATTCACGCAGGATAGCACAGGTTGCTTGAGGCTGAGGCCTTAGCGTGAAAGTTGTCTGGGGCACGGTAAGGTCCAAGTCAGCCTCTGAAACTCCCGGCTGGGGTCGAAAAGTAAATGTCTGCAGCAGCCCTACAAAGAAGACAAACAGCTCCATCTTGGCGAGGCTTTCTCCAATGCAGTTCCTTCGCCCTGCAGATGAAAACATTGTGTTTACTTGATGGAAAGATCAAACTAGAATATTTGCCATGGGGCACGTTGGCATCTGAAGTCATAGATTCATAGAATCATAGAATCACCAGGTTGGAAGAGACCCACTGGATCATCGAGTCCAACCATTCCTATCAAACACTAAACCATGTCCCTCAGCACCTAATCCACCCGTGCCTTAAACACCTCCAGGGAAGGTGACTCAACCCCCTCCCTGGGCAGCCTCTGCCAGTGCCCAGTGACCCTTTCTGAAGTGTTGCAATGGATACAGTAGTGAAGCCTTGAAATGCACCGGAGCGTTTTGGAGCAGAGAAGGCCAAGTCGCTAAAGGTAACTGTCCCAATCACACTGGCACGGTGTGTCTGCCTGGTCTCTTGTCTCAGCTACCTGCGGAAGCAACTCCTAGCCATGTTTCAGGGTTATTGTGCATGTATGATGCACCCTCCCATCTCCTCAGCATTTCCCAGCATTGTACCCTCACTTCTAGGAGAGCTCACAAAGCCCCGTGCTTAGCCATGCTGGCAGCCCCACCGCTCCTGTCTGGTTATCCATCTACTCCTGAGAGCTTTGAGGCAATTTCCCACCTTCTTTTGAATGCAATACAGCTCTTTGTCTTCTCTCTTGTTGAATCTTTGGGAACCAGCCCAGAAGATGGGAGAGGTGTGCTCAGAGAGCAGCCTTTTGCCTGGATGTGGCATAATCGACTCCATTCAATTACCTGGTTGTTTATTGACTGAGTTCAAGGCAGTACTTAATCACAAAGACCCAATTAGTGTATATTGCAGTAAAATGGTCCTGCTATAGACTCAGCTCTGTGCAGACTAGTCCTTTAGTTACCTGTGGAGAAGGGTAGGAAAGCATCTCTCTTTACAAAATTCCCTTCAGCATCAAGGAAGTGGTTGGGGTTAAACTGATGTGGTGTTTCCCATTGTGTCTTGTCCAGCAGCACTGAGGTGAGTGACGGGATTACAATTATACCCTGGAAGAAAAGTACATGAAAAGATCACAGAAATGCTCTGGTTTGGTTCTTTTTTGGAATATACTTTAGTGTCCCAGGATATTTGCTCCATCTGGGGTTGGTGGAGACCCTGAGTTTTTTATCCCATCAGCCAGGAGAGAGAGAAGTCAGAGAGATTTTCCCAGCAGTGCCAAGGATTGAAGCCAATCCCCGCATGGTGCTGTGAAAACCTCAAGCAGAGGGTCAGATCCTGTAAATTCCCTGGCAGATGCTACATGGTGCAGATGGCATAAAGGAGGTAAACCAGGGTCACTTGTGCAGTGAGGAAGTCCTGAGCGTGAGAGGTACTGGATTGAGTCCTACAGAACCAGTCTCTGTGGACTTGACAGTCACTGGAGAGAAAGAAACTCTTTGGGGGTGATTTTGGATGCTTTACTTTAGGCTTCAGTCCTGTAATTCCCTCTAAAGAAACCAGTCTTTTATGGCACCGGCAAAAATGAGATAGTGTGCTCCTGGGCTGGAGCAGTTACCTACCTTGGGAAGGAAGTAGCCCCTGAAGTGGGTATCAACAGCCGTGCAGCGGGGGACGTGGGGCAGGAGGGTGATAAACCTCTGCACTTCGTGTAGCACCGCGTTGGTAAAGGGCATGTTCTTCCGATCCTCGTATGTGGCCCAGCTTCCAGCTTTGACAGTTCTCCCGATCTCCTCCTGCACCTTTTCTGGAAGGGACAAACACGGCTGGATTCCAGCAAGGAAGCCAGTTCCTCCCTCAGATTGGTTTTGGGAAAAGCATATTTTCCCAGGGTCTGAGGGAGGGAGATTCTTAAAACACCAACCCGTGTTTTCCTGCTCTATTTCTAGTTCAGGCACGCAGATAGGTTGTTCCCTAGCATCATACTTTGATCTCCATTCACCCTCTCTCCCAGTAAGGCACAGGGACTATTTTATTGTGACTTTCATCAGCATCTAATTATATCAGGAGTTCATAATAATAATAAATAAATGGGATTCAGCTCTTAAAATAAAAGAGCTTCTGTGGATCTGAGGCCAGGACTCTCCCCTCCTCATATCAGCTTTGCCAAAGAGGAAGCTTAGATGGAAGGAGCTTACTTTGAATCTCTGGGTATTTCATCATCAACAGGATGGACCATTGGAGCGTTGTGGCTAAGGTTTCTGTTCCCGCCATGACCAGGTCGAGTATGGATGCTATTAAGTTATCATCGTGGAAGAGGCTGTCTTTCTTGTTCTTCTCCTTGAAAAATACAAGCAGGAAGAAAGGTCTTGAAACTGTCAGTATTCGGCAAGCTTGGGAGATGCTGTGTAACACAGGACACTGTTGACTATGATCTTGTGTTTGTGAACTGGTTGATATCACAGACCTGATCTTAAATGCACAACATTCACCAAACATGGGAGGTTTGGGGCGGTGTTTTGGCTCAGCACCAATCTCCGCCCAGATGCAGATGAAACCCAGAGGCAAATGTTCATGGACTCAGCCTCACAGATTTGGAAAAAGCCTGGTCTCTTCCCTGTGCAGAAGGAGATTCAACTAATCCCAGCTCTGAAGGACTCCTCCTTGCCCAAGGGCAGGATTGGATCCCCAACGATGCTCAAAAGGACCTTTCAGACCATTTCTGCTGGGCTTTGGGACTGGACTGACCCTTCCTTCACATAGCTGGGTAGAATACTTAGTGCCTAAGGTTGGCGCAGATCCAGTTGGAAAGAAAAAGAACTCAGAGTCCAAATATTTTGTGTTGAATGAAATCAATTGATGTGTGGAACTGTAGAGTCTCTACTGAGGTAAGATGCAGGCAGGGCTTGGACTTGTACAGGTGATTTATCATTCAAGTACGTTAAGTGTATCATTCATCTTGGAGCAGCAGTATCAATGATTAATTGATTTGTTGTTGTAAAAAGGAAGGCAGAGTCAGCTTTCATGTGAATTCATGCATTTTGTACTAGGAACATGCAGCTGATCTCACGTTATTAGTGCTGCTGTTTCAGGAGCAGGCTGAGGCAGTGGCTTTCATATCTTAATTTTGATAGAAAAATCCCTGCTGTAAATTACACCACGTGTAAGAGACTGGACTCTGATTTTCATACCACTAGAACAGCAGCACTGATTTCAACAGAATCATAGAATCACCANTAGCAGCATTGATTTCAACAGGTTTACATTACATGATGGAAATCAAGACCCGGCAACTGTCTTAGCTAGAAAAATTCAGAGGAGACACTGCAAGCAGGCAGCAGAACCAAGCAGTTGAGTACCTCTTGTTGCTTGAATATCAGCGCATCAATGTAGCTCCTCACGCTGTTCTCATTGATATCCTCTCTGCTCGCCTTCATGTATTGCCTTAAAATGGCGCGCACGTCATCTATTTTCCCCAGCATAATCTTGTGGGTTTTGAAAAGAAATCCAAGGAACGGGTAAAAATTGAAATACTAGTGAGGAATTAAAACAAAACAAAACAAAACAAAACAGAGAAGCGTTAAGTCTGCAGAAATATCAACATGCTGAACAGTTTCTTCTGAGTGCACGACATATCAGGTGAGTTCTGTATGGGAACAGTGATACCGTAGCATCCCAGGGCCTTCCTGGGCAGATTTAATTGATCTACCTAATTTTAAGCACTTACACAGTTCTGTGGAAACAAATCCTCTATCAGTAAGAGCCTGGTCAGTCTCTCAACAGAGCATAAGCAGTTTTCCTTGGGCTCTCTGAGGAAGTTTAAGTGAAATCTCACTCATTTTAGCTGTACACGGATGTGCACGATCATTCAAAAGGAAAATAGTGAAAGGGAATCTGGCTGCACATTTGTGGTGACCAAGGCAGCACATGGAAAACTGAACATTTGAACACTCCTGAACTAAATCCTATGGTTTGTGCGGCTCACAAATGTAATGTGTGGAAAAAAAAAGAAGTTAATCTGTGGGACAGGTTACTTACATTCAAATATGGAGATCCCAGAAGAATCATAACTTCATCTATGAGTCTTAGGAGAGTGAGAAATGTTGGGTCTTTATAGTCAAACCGGTCCCCGAACAGCATGATGAAGGTGATGTTGATCGGAGCGCAGTTGAAGGATGTCAGTTTAAAAGGTTCCCCTGCCATGGGAGGAGGATGGAAATGTTAATTGGATGTTGCAGCAGCAGTGATGCGTACGAGGCTGTACAGCATCGTGACGGCCTCCAGCTCACCTTTGAAGGATTTGATCATCTCAATAAGGAAGTGAAGCTCCTCGAAAATTCTCCCTTCTATCATTTTTTTCCCCATGCCGAGGTTGCGCATGCTGGACACAGTGAATCTCCGGGTTGTTCTCCACAGCTCCCCAATAGAGAAGAACAAACCTGAGGAGGCCGTGAGAAATCGCCGCTGGGCTCATGCACAGAGCAGCCCCATCACGTGAAATAAAATAGGGGACTGAAAGAGGAGGGATCTCCACCAGTGTTTCTGCTGCCCAGTTTCCCACGGGTTTGGGGACAAGGGTTTCCCATTGCTGTGCGCCCCATCCCTGTATCCTCTCAGCTCTGTTTTCCCAGCCTCACTGAGCCTGTAGTTTGGGAAAAACAAGCTCCCACCCATGGCAGTTTGCCCCAGCCTTCTCCCAAGTGCAAGATAAACGTGTATGGCTTTCAGACCAGTAGTGGTTGACTGCAGAGCTGGGGAGAGATGTGGGTCTAAGTCAATCATGCAACCTTTCTGACCCAGTTTGGTTTCAAGTCTAAAGCCTCAAGCAAAAACCTTGTATTTTTGAAGCTTCTGCCTTTGTCCTACTCCAGTCATGAGGCTATTTTACCTATGTGGGAAGGGATAATTCAGTCTCCATAACCCTGGTGAGTATTGAACTGTTTGTTTTATTGAGATACGGTGATTTTGTGGAGGTTACTGAGCTCATGCCTTGGTGCTCACTAACACCACCAAACAGAGATGGGTATTTTATCTGATCAGTGTGTCAATAATCCAAAGACTATCTCAGATTGTCAATTGAGGAGCTGGATTCCAGCACTTCGCATGTTCAACTTAGCTGCAAGGTTTCTAAATGTCTTTGCTTTTTCTAGAGTAAACACTGCTTTAACGCAGTGTAGTTTTAATTTGGAAAGCAAAACTTCTTGCTTTAAAAGTGTCAAAGCGAATTTCTCAAATATATTTTAAATTGTTCTTTAATTCATGCAGTTTCATCTGGATAATTCTTTTTATTTATTTATTTATTTTGCAGACAGCTTTGGAGTCAACAGATTGGTGTTTTCTGAAGAAAAAAAAACATTTCCTGGGAAAATTTGTGACCGCTGTTACTTAACAGACCCTGTGAAATCACAGCTTTGGGTCACCTCTAAGTGGCTCAGTCTTGGGATGAAAAGGTAAGTGTGAAAGGACTTACAGTGTCATACTGACGGTCTCCTGCATGGGTATTTTACATGTAAATTAGTTCAGAAAAATGCTTCTCTCATCATCTGTTCCTTTTCCTTATGTAGCGATAAATTAATCTATTGATATTATGGTTGGGTAATTTAATTTCTAATTGTAATCACAGCTTCAGCCTGCGACCAGCGTATAAAGCTGCCCTTTAGGATGCTCAAAGCTAAAGCCTCAGCTGAAGCAGAGGGTGGGAAAACGAGGCAAAAAATCTTCTGAAATACTATGGGATGGAGAGTTGCCTTGGAAAAAATATGTGGTTGTTTGTGGGGGTGAATTTCCAGTTTAAGCTTATGTGTCTGCCTGAACCCAAGAGCCTCTTGAGGGGGAAAGGTGCTGGGACTGGTGATGCCCAGAACTGTAGGACCTGGCAGTGGGAGAAAGGGAAAAAACCTACAGCTCCAAACAGCCAAAACACATAGTCCAAAGTCGCTTGAAACTGTGGGGAAGGTTTGTAAAGCTGTTGGTGTTGGCCAGCCGTTCCCATCGGCATCTTAAGGAAATTAACCCCAGAATTACCACGGTGCCTTTAAAAATCCCACTCCTCACCCTCAAACATTTAGGATATGGATGGGCTGCAAGTGCGTTAGCAAAAATGATGAAAAGCCAGGAGGCATCGCATGCAAGTGAGGACAACCAAATATTTTCTGTCAGCTTGGCTTCAGCAGGGTCCAAGGGGGATGTTTAAAAGCTGGGCTCCGGGGATGCGCAGCGAGGCTGGCACCAAGCGACGGCGGCGTCCCTCCCGCCCGCCCCCGCTCATTGCTCTAGTACCGTTTCCGTTCTGAATTTGGTCAAATATTGGGATGGATGGTCTGTCTACAAACTCCTCTGTGTAGTTGACAAGCGCGTCCCGCACAACTTCGTACCCGGTCAGGACCACAACCTTCTGGAACCCAAAGTGGAGGGTGAAGATGGGGCCGTATTTTTCCGCAAGCTGAAAGAGAGGTGAGCTGTGATGGTCAGAAAGGGAGGAAAGCGCCCGTTGCTTTCTGAAAGGAAACGTTACATCCTGCTGCCCTGTTAGGAATAGCTGCAGAGCCGCTACCTGTAGAATGGTGCCCGTGAGCTGGAGCTCATCACACTGAATCATAGAATCATAGAATCACCAGGTTGGAAGAGACCCACCGGATCATCGAGTCCAACCATTCCTACCAATCTCTAAACCATGCCCCTCAGTACTTCGATGCACAAGGTACTTTGTATGGATGACTGGCTGGCATCATATGGATTTTAGGCTTCTTGACATGAAAAAGCCCCCACCCTCCCCCCTTAGTGCATAACTAATCCGGTTTTGCTGTTAAGGGGAAAATTAATGAAGAGAAACCAAAACACCTGCAGTTAAAGGCTGGATCTCAAATGGCAATATGAGTGGCACAGCACAGAAAGACAGAAACAGAGAAAAAACTTTAGTGCAAATAATGGTGCTGTCACAGCGGAAAGCTTTGGTATGATGCTCCTCTCATACCAAGAACTACTCCATCCCTGCTACTAGACCAGAGGAGCTGTTTGCCCCATGTCAGGCATTTAGTTTGCCTTGGTTGACCACAAGTTGTAAATCCACGCCCTGCTTCTCAGACCTGGCTGGAGCTGGACAGGGAGCCACAGTCCAAATCTTCTGCCTTAGCAAACACATGGTGTATGCACGCAGCCTCTGCCCGTGCCAGGTCCGCTGGCGGCTTTCAAAGAAGAGAGGGGAGATCCCCCCACACCCCATCAGGGTGCCCAGCCGACAAGCAGCGGTGCCTGTGGCTCAATGCAATCACTGTTTTTTGCTCTCTGTGGGGTGAGGTGGAGGGATAACCCCTCTGGAGTAATCCCAAAGTAAAAGAAAAAGGTAATACCAAATATAGCCTCGCAGGTGATGAAAGCATGCAGAGATAATTCCAAACCACCGTTCAGAGGCTGCAGCAGCATCTGCCCAGCCCCACTGGGTAAACTGACCCCAGTCCTGCTATCGCCCATAACAACCCCAGGTGCTGGGAGCCTCACCCCGTGGCAGCACTAAAGCCACCGCTTGGCTGCTCCCAGCGACGCAGCAGTGTTTGCTGAGCACCAGTGTTACAGGAGCTGCCTCGGCTCCTGGTCATGAACTGCCACTGTCTGTTTGCTCACTCTCTCCCTGACCCTGGCGCAGGTTGATCCCCAAGGGTGCTGCCTGCTGAGGCGAGGAGGGAGCACTCAGCAGCCTGACCCAACCACCCTGGGCTGTGCCAGCCTCGTCTTGCACCGAAGAACAGTTTAGCACCATAAGCAGGGTAAGTTGTCTTAATTACAGGTTAATAGAAGAGCTTTCAGGCTATTCATTCTGGTTCCTTAGCGCAACTTTTCCATCCCTCCCTTGTACTGCTGTCTAGATTTTAACATGTATCAAATTTGTCAAGAGTGGATTTTTTGCAATGGAGCATCTGGATTTGACCCTCTCTGAGGCAGTTTTTAGGTCACTGCATTGCTGAATTCCCCTTACCAGCTCTCCATAGTGGAAAGGATGGAAGCATTTTCATTCATTCATGCTAGTTATGTCCTAACTGTTTTAAAAGATTTCTAAGTGTCCGAGCTGTCAAATTAACATTTTAAATCCCACAAGCATTATATACTTCATGTACATCATCACAATTACATGAAGAAATCCCACATCACCCAGATGTCTTTTTATAATAGTCGATCACTCATAAATGACACTACAGCAACACAGACATTGGCTAGAAGCAGCCTAGAGAAAATATTATAAAGCAATTTGCACGCCTTTACAATTTAGTTTGAATTAAAAAAGACAAAAAAAAGTTCTCACTGATACATCCCAGGCAGCTTTAAAATGCATGAGGGTCTGGGTTTGGGGGGTTTTGTCCTACCTTCATTATTGTTTTATCTTGCCTTCTAAGATCCACCAAGTGCAGGTTACCAATGATCGGAAGAGGAGTTGGACCAGGAGGAAATTTAAAAGCTGATTTTTTATAGCCAGTTGAAAAATAGAGTGCAGCTAGTAACACTGCTGCACACAGCAGGCAAATCAATGTAGGATCAGAGATAAATGAAATAAAAAAAGACATTTTTTTAGTAATAATCTGGGTTTTTTGGGAGCTAGGAGCAATAAAAATGCAGTGGCACTATTCAGTTTCTGCCAGCTGGCTTTCTGTTTGCTCTCTGCGATTGCTACAAGCACTCGATTCTTATTAAGGTTTGTAGAGTACCTAAATAAATACTGCATACTCCACCCTCTTTAAACACCTCAGAGAATGTGGTCTAAGCAGTTTGCAAAGCCTGTCCAGAAGTAAAGAGAGTTTCAAATTACAAACCCATGCATGTGTGTGCAAGAACATATACATGGGAAAAGGTGCTTGGCATTCCTCTATAACCTCCGCCTCCCCCTGAGACCGCAAGGTCCTTTCTTCGTAGTACTATGACCCTCCAAACACTCTGCTGACATGGGGAAATAAGGAGGTTTCTTTGAATCCTACTAGAAACCTTCAGACTTGGGTAGGGTTTGAGTTCTCCGTGTTACTAGAGAGAAGAACACTATTGTTATGGGAGATTTTAGCTTTCTTGATGTCAAGTGGAGATCAAAGGTGGTTAATAATGGTAAAGCCCGTGTATCCCTGGGGGTTGCAGCCCATAAACCTCTTCATAAAGTCAGCTCTGAACTGCCCAGAAGGGATGTGATTTCAGACTTTGTGTCTGAGGTAGAGGACGTGTAATAGCTGGCCGTGCAAAATTAGCCTGGCTCAAGTGATCATGACTGGATTTCATGAGTGGAATGGAAAGACAAAATCAGATTTGAAACTTCTGGGACAATTCTTCATTTTGCAAGAGCAGCTCGTAAAGAGACAGAGGGAAGAAGTTAATGAAGTTAATGAAGCCGGCTGACGTGGCAGGCTGGGGAAGGAGAGAGGAGAACAGAATCATTTTAAGTCAAAGATATGAATCACCTGGAGCTTGCATCTCTCTTAAAAAGTTTAAATTCTGTACAGAAGGAATTGAGGTCTACCTGGTTGAATACTGGCTCTCAGGAGGATATTAGGAACAAACAAACAATGGAATATGATTGTTCAGGCAAGAAAGATCTGTCTACATGATCAGGAAACACAAGGCTGAAGGCACATTTAACCAAAGGTTAGACCATATAAAGGCTATTGCTCAGCAAATATGGGTCTTCAGCCTTGCAAATGCAGAGGAGGTGGGGAAGGAATTGGACCTAATGTGGAGAAGGGCAGAGCTGTGGTTCCACAGTCCCAGAGGAAACGGCTGCTCGCTGGAGCTGCCTGCGTGGAGTGGAGATGTTACGGCACGACAGCCAACCAGAAGCAGAAGCAGCAAGTGTGTCGCAACATTTTGGGGATTATTTTTTTTTTATTAGTTTCCAAGAAATGGGCTGGAGGCAAGGGTTTCCCCCAGAGCATGCCTAGGATGACTCAACCCCGCCTGCCCAAGTGAGCGAAGAGGCAGAGGTTGTAAAGACAGGCAAGAAGGAGGAGGGCTGGCACAAGGCGCCGAACGTGGGCACGGCAATGAGAACTTGCAGCGGCACACGCTCTGCACCCCATGCAAAATGTTTGTTCCTGCAGGGGTTTGTTTGACCGGCAGCACCCTGTAGCGCAAAAGTTACGTGTTGCTGCGGCTCTCCTGGTATTTCATCCTTGCCCTGGGAGCCGCTGAAATCATAAAAAGGCCTTTCAGAAAGACAAATTATTTCTGAAAAGCCAGGGCTGGGACGGGGGTCGGAGGGAGTGTATTGGGTTTTTTCAAACCGGGTTCTGAGCGCAATGCATTAAAATGACAAAGGTAAGGCAAGCTCTTGCGATGACAAAAATTCCTGTCTCAATAATGTGTCTGGTACGTGTTTTGCTCCGGAGCTGCACTGCTACGTGCTGCCCTGCCTGAGCACACAGAGCCGAGCACAAAACACCTGCCAGGCGCTGAGACTGCTCTGGGTGCATTCCTGGGGCAGCGGGGCCCCTTAGGGTGCTCACGGCTGGGTTGTCCTCGCTCCTCCTGCCCACATGGCAACTCCCCTGTGTGCAAACCCGCTGGTGGCATCATCCACCGACCCCTAAGTGCAGCTGCTGTGCTGCCCATCAGACAACCTGGGGAGAAGCAACAAGTACAGCAAGACTCCTGCTTCCTCTAAATTAGCTTAAATCCCTCCAAATCTCTGTGTCTTCCCTGCCAGTCCCATTTTCAACCAACAGTGCATCTAGGCCCGCAGCCTCAGACAATTCCTGCTGGCTTTTACTGTGATGAGTTCCTTTTAAACGAGGACCAGAGCTACAGGAGTTGCTGTAAGAGGCCACAGCAGAGAGTTGTCTAGAGCCGTGTGCCAGATAGTAGCCAGATCCAGGCACAACAGGAACTCCAAGGGCATTGTAAGTTAATGTATTACCCAGCCAAGAAAATATTTTTTTCCTGATCTTGTCTAGAGTCTAGTTTTTATGTTTAAGTACCTGGAATTGCATCCTTTCTCCAGCGTTGAAAGGCTGTAGCAAACATGAAGCTCTATTTCCTTTTATTAGCTTAAATTTACTGCCATTTACTTTAATTTTCCATTATGCCTCCATGATGAGAAAAGACTGATGGAAGTAGATGACTTGTCTTCTCTGGACATTGCATGGCCTTACTCTTCCTACTTCTCTTCTCCATCTTCCCTTCACAGCAAACAAATACAGTCAGGATGCATGTGAAGTGTTTTTCCTTCTCCATCCTCATTTTCCTTCCCTTGTGTCCCAATTTCTCCTGAAGTCAGTGTATCCTTTTGGAAGTGTGGTATCCAGACCATAATACCATCTCAACTACTTCTCTGTTTCCCTGGGACAAGGGAAAAAGCAAGAAAAAGCCTTGTGTGATGTCTTAAGCACTTCAGGAATCTGTGAGGACTCCTGAATTCATCAAATAATGAGTTCTGACATTATTCCTGTAAGTCAGTAAGGATACAATTCCATGTGGAGACTTGCTAACAAAGCTCCAAGGTCCCAGGTTTCTTATATAATTAAACTGCATCAACACATGAACTGTGCGTATGATTTTGATAGGAGATCCTTTGGAAGGGGACAATTATTTAAGTATTAAAAAGACCTTTTCAGTCGTGATTTTGTGGAGTTACGAATTCAATCATTTCCTTTAGGCTACTCGTGTCTATGAGTATTGCTCACTCTTTTTTATTGTTAAACATGTTCTGGCTGCACATTGCCGAGGGATCCCTGAGCTCACCTCTCTAGCGTGGGTGTGTTAAAGGTGGTGCAGTCCAACTTTATCAGTTCGACTCCAAACCAACTTCATTCTGCAGCACCAGAGAGATCAACGGCCACAGAGCAAAATATTTATTTATTAGGTTTCTAGTAATTAGACTGCAAGTACAGCAACAGCAAAACAGATGTAAGAAAATGTAGCAGTGAAAGCTTTCTTGTTACGTAGCTTGTCAAGCAGACTCCTTGAGATGTACCCAGAAGCTGGAGCTGGCCCTGTGGTACAAGTAGAAGCAGTAGATACAAGTAGAAGCTGTAGGAGGTGTAGGAGTTGGCCCTGTGTGCAAGTAAAAGGTGTAGTAACAGCTATTAGCATCCTGCCTTTAGGTGCATGGAGTAAAACCAGTGTAAAGAGTCAGTGTCCTGACCAAACTGCCCTACTAGTCTTGACTGCCCAGCCTTGTCACCCCTTCATGTTCTCTTCCTCCTTCCTTTCCTTCCATTTGTAGCACAGATCACCTTTAGAAGCCAGCAACTGTAGTTTTATGTGGGAATGGTAGAAACACGTTTCTTAGCAGAAGCAGAAAGGTGCTAGATAAATAGGCTCCTCAGCATAAAGTGCCTAGTGGGAGTTGGAATGAACCCACTTCCCAAACCACTCAGATGTTTTCTGATAACTGTCCCCGGCCTGGCTCTTGGCATCAGCCCATGTTACACCCTCGTGTCTGGGACTCTGTAATAAAGATAAGGCAGATTGTATCGCACAATGGAAGCTCAGTCTGAGGCTCAGCTGAACAACCATCTTGGGGAGATTTCTAGATCCATTAAGTGTCTGTTGTCTCCATCTGGGCCATTGCTAATCAGCTCTGCTATAGAGCTCGGACTTCAGGCTGAGAAATTCCCCATGGAGGCTCTCGGGGAAGAGCCTCTGATGGGTTACATCGTTAGAGAAGCTTTGAAGACATTTCATTCTTTCAAACAGCCCTGAAAACTGCATCTCTGATGTGCTGTGCCAGGAATGAATCACACTGTTTCTGAGCACAGTACTCAGGGGTGACTGAAGGGTTTGTATGATAGAGACAATGCAAGAGCTGTTTTAGAGAATGGCATGGATGAGGGAAAAAGAGCAGTGCCCAGTGTATTTTTTCCCCTAAAGCTCAGGTGCAGACAGCTTTTTAGCCGACACTAGACTTGTTTTCAAGCTTGAAGATTTTACTACACTAACTCTATTTTGTTTGATCATTCATAGGGCGCAGCACAAACCAGGTGAGGCATGGGGCTCAAGGTAAAGCCAACATCAGCTGTGAGATCTAGGTCTGACTTATCCACTCCCGGAGGAGGGTGGAAAACAAATTTACGGAGCAAGCCTGCAAAGAAAAGGAAGAGCTCCATTTTGGCCAGTCCTTCCCCAATGCATGCCCTTCGTCCTGAAAACAAGCAGAAGAGAAGTAAATGATGAGCACTGTAACTGTTGGTGTTGATGTCTGAGACCTCCTAAGCTGGATGTACAGTCTGTAAGAGCAATCTGCTAAGGTAGGAAATGTTTCCTTCCCTCCTTTTCTCTGTAGATTAAAGTTGCTGCTGATTTGGGCTTAAAAACCAGAAAGCCTGTAGGTGTGCAAGACCGTTCAGTGACCATGGGTAAAGCAGTGTCTCTCAGATCTTCCAAGGAAGAGACGGTTATCTACAGCAATGGTGGACAGGACAATGACCAGAAATCCATTATCCCATATT
>WAAB01000647.1:3273-14257 GCA_013389865.1 Piaya cayana
AACACTAAACCATGTCCCTCAGTACTTCATCCACCCAAACCTCCAGGGAAGGCAAGTCAACCACCTCCCTGGGCAGCCCATTCCAGTGCCTAACGACCCTTTCTGTGAAGAATTTTTTCCTTATGTCGAGCCTGAACCTCCCCTGGCGGAGCTTGAGGCCATTCCCTCTCGTCCTGTCCCCTCTCCCTTGGCAGAAGAGCCCAGCTCCCTCCTCTCCACAACCTCCTCTCAGGTAGTTGTAGAGAGCAATGAGGTCTCCCCTCAGCCTCCTCTTCTCCATGCTAAACACCCCCAGCTCTCTCAGTCACTCCTCGTACGACTTGTTCATGGATGCATAGAGGACTCTCCGTCTTCAAGGAGGTAGCTCTGGGGCACCTACACTTGAACGTGAAGATAAACCTGGCATGGAGGAGCATGGTCAGACTCTAGCAAAGCTTTCTTGCCTTCTCCCACCACATCCCTGCTCTGGGAATGACGTAGGTGTCCGTGCTGCAAGGCTTGTTAAAACCAAATTTAGAGTAAGCTAAATTTGCTTAAATTTGCTTCAGTAAAGATGGAGCTGGAACTTCTGTCACTGTGATCCCATCACCTCTTGATCATTTCTCAGCTGCTTTCAGGTCCACGTACTCCACACATGTGAACCCTGACGCTTATTCATAGAGGCGGAGGTGGAATACTACGAACAGCGGGAGGAACAAAATTAAAGCAGCAGCTGGAAACTTCTGACTTAAGACTCTTGTTCCTAAATTTTCCTTTACTCTTGATTTATATTGTGAAATGGTTGATCTTGGACTCCTGGCCTAGGCTGGTTTCTCTTGTTATTGGCAGCAAAACATAAAGGCGAGTGTTGGCACAGGGAAAAGATCATCTGGCGTAGAAGTTAATAGGTTATATGGGTTTTGTTTGGAAGTTTTAAGAGGTGGATTTGAAGTTTAGATTTATTTCAGAATTTAAGGGGGAAAAAAAAAGATGGAAGAGTTGGTAATGCTGCTTTCCAAATGAAAGTGTTAAGCAGTTCCTAGAAATAAGTTGCATCTGTAGGTCTCTTTTTTTTGAAGGAAAGTCTTCTCTGTGGTTCCTCGCCAGTGTATGTGATTTAATTTTCAACGTGCACAAATAAGGGAAGATTTTCCCTACAATCACTCATACAAACTGCTTAAAGGTTGGAATAAAGGGGGAAAAAACAGTATTATTGATGAAGAAAAGGCGCATAGCAGAAGATTTTATGGAGCGCCTTTGTTAAAAAACAATATCATGAACATTATTTGGCTTAGAATCATAGAATCACCACCAGGTTGGAAGAGACCCATCGGATCATCGAGTCCAACCTTGGCTTAAACTTGGCATTAACATAAGGAGATGGATTTCCAACCCTATGTGCTCTCTGTAGGACTTTCCTTGCATTTTGCTTTGTCCCTTTGATGAAACTGAAGAAGAACTGTGCATCTTTGACAAGTTATTTCCATCGTCCTCTTTTTCTTTTCATAATTTTCAGCTAAAATTCAGATTTCTGCCCCGCAGTTGGCTTTAGGCGGCTCAGGTCACGTAACCTTGTCAGCAGGGAGATTTATTTTGGTGTGAGCTTGCCTCTTGGTGGCAGCCAGGCAGCCTCCTTAGCTTGGCGTCCTCTCCATGCGCGAGTGTCTGGAGTCCACCTGTGCACAGGGTCTGGGAGACCTGCCTAGGCACAGGGAGGATATTTGTACTGGGGATTCAGAGGTCCCCAATGAGACTTTAGTTATTTTTTAGCTTGCGTCTCTCCAGCTCCCTGATAGGAGCTTGGAGCGAGGTGGGTGCTGGTCTCTTCTCCCAAGTAACGGCGATGGGGTGAGAGGAAATGGCCCCAAGTTGCTTCAGGGGAGGTTTAGATTGGATATGAGGAAAAATTCCGTTCCTGACAGAGCGGTGGAGTCTCCATCCTTGGAGAGGTTCAAAAAAGTTACAGAGACGGCACTTTGGGACATGGTTCAGTAGGCACAGTGGGGTTGGGGTGAACTGGATGGGCTCAGTGGTCTTTTCCAGCCTTGATTCTATGAGTTGCCTTCATTGTCGTCTCTTGCTCCATCGCCTCCCTGATGACCTTACTGGTAGCTGCATCTCAGCAGGAGAAGGAAAGGGGGCTAGGATAGAGGTTCGTGGTCTTTTGAGGTGACATCTCTGTATCTGAGGTGGCTTTTCCCCAAGGCACCCAAAGCTTCCCTCTGCTCTGCTTCATGGTAGGGAATTCAGCCTTGGGCACAGAGACAGAATTACCACTGAACATTAGAAAGGAGCATTTAATACTGTTTCAATTTGAACCTAAAGACAATTTACTAGGTACTGGAAGCAGAACTGTAAAAACCATTTGAGGAAAAAAAAGTTAATTTCTCCTCATTTTCTAACGATATAAAAATGAAAACAGTGAACACCTGAGTAGCTTTCTTTGAGACTACATAATTGCTCAGTTAAAAGACATCTATTTTGATACTGTGCATTTCCATAGTTAGTTAAATAAAGTGCTAAATTAGTTGCCAAGGCTAGCTTTGATTTCAGATCATCCATTTTCTAGGAAAAAATAGCTAAAACATAAAAATAGGGATTAAAATAACTCCTTAAATGAAGGCTTCCTTTCCATTAACTCAAATTAATTAACTGGGCCCCTCACCATAAGAAGGATGTTGAGGCTCTGGAGCGAGTCCAGAGAAGAGCAACAANTTAGTTTGATAGGAATGGTTGGACTCGATGATCAGATGGGTCTCTTCCAACCTGGTGATTCTATGATTCTATGATATAACCAAGAAGTCTCTGTTCACTTTGATCAATCTTGCCTGGAGCCCCTGCTCAGTTCTGGGAGGAGGAGCAGTCACCGGGGGCTCTCTTGCATCTATTCCCAGCTCTTCCTGTTTCCTTCAGGAGAGCCACAGTGGAGGATCAGCAGCTGAATTCAGGGGTTCGAAAGGCTCAGCTTTCTTTGAGCACCTTCCATCGAGGTCTTCTGAGTCCCAGTTACTCAGTCTGGGCTCAAGCAGAGACTGGGTCAGCACTGCCAATCAGCAAAGGTATGAGAGAGCATAGAATCATGGAATGGTTTGAGTTGGACCTCAAAGCCCATCCAGTTCCACCCCAGTGCCATGGGCAGGGACACCTCCCAATGGATCAGGAGCTCCAAGCCCCATCCAACCTGGCCTTCAACCCCTCCAGGGATCGGGAAGCCATGAGTTCCCTGGGCAACCTGGGCCAGGGCTTCCCCACCCTCACAGCAAAACATTTCTCCCTAAGATCTCACCTCAATCTCCCCTCTTTCAGCTGAAACTCATTCCCCCTTGTCCTGTCCCTGCCCTCCCTGATCTGGAGTGCCCTCCCCAGCTTTCCTGGAGCCCCTTTCAGTGCTGGAAGGCTGCTAAATGCGTAAAACCGCTATATCACTGAAATAAACACCACCAGAACATTTGAACGACCTGAATGAAAGACCGTTCAATCAAGAATGAAAAGAACACAAACATGCTCCCCTTTAGACTAAGGACCCAAAAGTCAGCATTGTTTCCAGTCTGTTCTCATGCCATGACACAATCCCAAATCCCTCAGGGTGGGGAGATGCAAGACCAGAAACCACTATCCCGTTTGACAGTGATTATTGTCCCCTTGGTGATCGCCACTGAGACCAAGGGTGACTGATGCCTGCAGCGCTGTTCCCCAATTATTGGGAGAAACAATCCCTGGGACGCAGCACAGGACGAGGCTAAGATGAAACCCCAAAAATATCTTGAATTACAGGAAAAATTTCCAGCTTGGATGGAGAGGTGGGATCTTCGTGTCTGGAAAAGCCACAGTCTTAAGCCATGTAAGACTAGAGAATGTAGTGGTGCCACTCATAAAAATTAATCTTATTTGACTCGGTGCACAGGCCTGAATTTTCATAGAATCATAGAAATGGTTTGGGTTGGAAGGGGCCTTAAAGATCATCCAGTTCCAACCCCCTGCTACAGGCAGGGACACCTCCTACTGCATCAGGGGCTCCAAGCCCCATCCAACCTGGCCTTGAACCCCTGCAGGGATGAGGAAGCCACAACCTCCCTGGGTAACCTGTTCCCGTGCCTCCCCACCCTCATGGTGAAGAAATTCTTCCTCATATCTAGCCTAAATCTGCTCCTCTCCAGTTTATCCCCATTGCCGCTCATCGTGTCACTCCAAGCCTTTGTGAACAGTCCCTCCTCCTTATTTTGTGGTAAGAGAACAGGCTGTAGGGGGGGCAAATCAACCAACCCCCAAACTTTTGTGTGTCTTCTCCCTATAATGCCTCTTCCGTGGATAGCAGACAGCCCTCTTTGCAGTATTGAATCAGAAATCCTCAGTAGCCTGGAACGAGCTAAATTGTTGCTGAGTTGGTGAGTTTACAGCCAAACGTAACCCTGAGTGGTTGAGGGAAATCTAGAGTGTGCAATGTCCTCTCCTAAAGCTGAACAGGGAGTGTGCTGAGAAATGGCTAAATCTGTTGCTGGATGGTTTGGTTCCCCCGTCCATATTTCTAAGGTGAAAACTGGAGACAGAAGAAACCCTGCAAATAAGAGACAGGGAAAGTGGCGACTCTAATCAAGCCAAGGGGTTTCCGTTCATCCAGTGTGAGTGGTCAGAATTGCTGCATCCCCAAACTGGAGGGGTTTGCGGAGCAGAAGAGGGATTTCCCAGACTCGGGATACCCAGGGAATATGAAGAGAGAAGAGTGGAAGAACAGTTAAGACTGAAGCAGCTTAATAGACTCCTAAAATTAGGAGATTTTGCTCAAGCAGAAGAGGAGGAAACAGCTCCTCTAGACCTCTAGGTCATGCTTCTCCTCATTAAGGCACGAGTAGACGAGGTCCTGAGGGACATGGTTTAGTGTTTGATAGGAATGGTTGGACTCGATGATCCGATGGGTCTCTTCCAACCTGGTGATTCTATGATTCTATGACCTAGCCCAGGATGTGGTCTGCTGTGGATTTCTCCCTGTCCTACCTATTTTGAGGACCAGCAGCACTGCTCAAGGCTTTTATCTCCCGATTGTTTGGTTTGTGGCTGGGCGGTTAAGCTGTGGTTCTTCTCATCCTGAGGTGTTGGTCCCGTGTGTTGGTGGGAACGTTGCCGCTCCCCCTTTTTTGCAAACCACTGGGCTCCAGCCCCACTACTCGCCTGCACGGTTGTACTTTGGCAGGGCAGGAGGGCGGTTTTTACTGAGTGTTTTGTTTGAAACACTTGAAGAAAAAGGAATTTGTTCTTGGTCACTTGCCCAACTTGCATCTGGGGCTTGGTAAAAGTGCAAGCTGTGCTTTTATTAACGAAGTCTTCGTTTACAGAGTGGTGCGGGATGAATGGCTGAGAGCACCTACTCGGTAACCGTGGCTTGTCCTCACCAAGAAAGCAGAGGAGAGCTGCAGGAGAGATAAAGTGCTGGCAGCTCTGCCCTTACCAAGAGGCTCAAACTGGTCCAAAGAACCATTGCTTGGTGCAGCCGGACCCTCTTAGGTCAGACTCCTTTTCCCCTTGAATGGAGAACGTCTTGGACGGTAGCACTCAGGAGACTGTCACAGCGCTGAGCGTTCTCACCCAGCAGAAAGAAGCTTTGGGCTGTCTCAAGGAGGGAAATAAATAAGGAATAAATAAGGAAATGCTCAGGCAGCAGACGCCCAGCCCAGGCTTTTGGAGGCAGACACAAAGCAAGCAATGAGCTGGGAGAAGCGTTTGCTGGCCCACTGAGCAGGCACCAAAGCAGACTTGTTGCAGGGTCACAGCTCGGGGAATCTCAGTCAGGGGGCTCCTCTTGCTGAGACGAGCAGGAAATTGGCCCAAGGTAATGAACTGCGCCGAATTCTTCCTGGATTCATATGTTGAATCCCCCTGGATGAGGCCAGGGAGAAGGAGAACGTGAGCAGCCAGGGAGCGATCCCTGTGCAGACGAGCGCAGCTCTGAGAATTACCCCAGTCCTGGCAATCCACCAATTTTCATTCATTTCTGTCTTCCTCTAATTTAGGGAATGGAAATACCACTTTTGAAGGCCAGGGACAACTGAGGTACACTGATTGCTCATGACAGGGGAGACAAACGCTGGCCTGTTGTTCCTGCCGTCTGGAAAGCACTCGCTACACGTAGCCAACGGTTCATTAGCTGTGGGGCTGGCTGGATGGCAGGAGTGCTCCTTGCAGGACGCTGCACTCGTTTATTACACAAGTCAGCCCTTTCGGGACTGTGCAGAGCTCGCTGGAGAAGGTTGGGGGAGTTCATTTGTGCTGGGTATTCTTTCTCCTGTGGCTGGAGGAGTGGACAAAGGCCAATGTGCCTGTGTGTGTGTGTTGAGGATGTCGCTGAGAGCGAAAAGCTCGGGGTGACTTAGTTTTTAGCAAGCGTCTGAGTCTGCAAAGCGTCCTCAGCCTGGACTCCACTGGCTGTGCTGTCTGCCGCCTTCTGCCTTTCACAATGAGTGCGGTTCTGCAGGGTCACACCAAACATCTGACAATAATTGGCAGGACTGAGGCCTTTTCGGCTACTTGCTCGGCTATCAGGCAACAATTCAGTGCTCTCGGCTCTTTCCCAGGCTGCTAACAGCGACAGGCTGCTGCAGCAACAGCCAGATGCTGCTTGCTGGTACCCAGATCTTGTGGTATGGACTGGCTCCCAGGCCCTGCTCACGCCTCCCAGGCCAAGGTAGGTTTGGGAGAAGGGCTTCCCTTGCCAAGAGCCACATGTTTGCACCTCCCGTGGCCACAGCTCTGCTCTGCTCCAGTGGGTTTTTCTTGGCATCTCCCAGTTCTCAGGTAGAGCTGCTGTCAGCAGGCAGCGTTGGGTGCCATCAGTTATAATTCATGCTTGCTTTGTCCCTGCTTATCTCTAGAATCCTCTTGTTTATTTAAAGTGAACAAGGAAGACATCACGGCCAGTTACTTTTCTCTTTGTTCTTTCTTAGCTTAGAATCATAGAATAGTTTGGGGTGGAAACGACCTCAAAGCCCATCCAGTCCCACCCCTGCCATGGGCAGGGACACCTCCCACTGGATCAGGGGCTCCAAGCCCCATCCAACCTGGCCTTGAACCCCTCCAGGGATGGGGCAGCCACCACTGCTCTGGGCAACCTGGGCCAGGGCCTCCCCACTCTCACAGCAAAACATTTTTTCCTGAGATCTCATCTCAATCTCCCCTCTTTTAGCTCAGAACTGTTCCCCCTCATCCCCTCCCTGATCAGGAGCCCCTTCCCAGCTTTTCTGGAGCCCCTTTCAGTCCTGGAAGCTGCTCTAATGTCTCCCTGCAGCCTTCTCCAGGCTGAACAACCCCCCACTATCTCAGCCTGTCCATATTCCCTTTCACTAAAATAGTTCTCTTTAGCAGCTGGGCTCTTTCAGCCTTTGCCTAGGCTGCACAGAAGGTGATAAGGGAAGATCTGTCTCGTATTGGCAGGTCTGTTTTTAGCATCAGCTGAACCGTGGGGGTGGACCAGGAGAGTGGTCCTTAGCCGGCAAGCTCTGCCGGAAGGGACTGGCAGGAACCCTTCATCTCTTATCTCAATGGCTCAAACACCCCAAGTAGACGTCACGCAGGCGTTAGCACCGTCCCAGCAGCAGAACCGTGTCTCTCCTGGACCACATCATGTTTGGATAAGACCTCCTACTGCTGCCTAGCAAGGCGACAAGGCTGACAGAGAGTAAAGCTGAAAAAACAAACCTCTTGATTGTTAATTTAGGAGCGATTGTTATGAAGTTTCTTAATAGTTTGCAAACGCCTGTGGATTTCGATTATCAGCGGGGAAGTCGAGTTTAAATCATTTTTCGTCTGACTTTGACATTCCCATTTTTAGGAGCTCTTCACCCCAAGCTGTGGCTGTAGTTCTCTGTCTAACACCCAAATGCCGTGCCTTTTATCCACACCTTCCTGCTGATGGGAACACGACTTTCCAGCTTGTGTTTCCTCTGATCAATTCAACCGCTAGGAATTTGAAAAAAGCAATTTGGTCACAACGTTGCTAAAGATGGCATTTTTTTTTTTTGCTTACAAAAGAGTGTTCTCTTTACCGAACTAATGCTTTGGAATCCAATCCCATTCTCCCTCTGGGCCGTTTCTGTGACACCATTAATTTCAGCCCATTCAAAATGTATTCGCCCCGTGTTTTGTTTCCAAACTCCGCTAATTTTTAACATGTGTTTATAAAGGTTCAGTGGTGGAGGAACAATTGGGATCCTGTAGTTGAGCCTCTGCTGTAATGAGGTGCCCAGGACCTCTCCCAGGATTCTGCACAGAGCCTGATGAAATCCTTGGTCTTTTAGGAGGAGGTGGTCCTTGCCACCGTAGTTCAAAATACCCACTTTGTTATCAATTTCATAGAATCATAGACTCATAGAATCATAGAATCACCAGGTTGGAAGAGACCCATCGGATCATCGAGTCCAACCATTTCATTCAGCTTCCACTTTCTTCTGTCTCAGTCTATGGGATGGATGCCAGATACCTCCTTCCTTCATCACTTCTGACTAAAAACCCAGCCTTTTGCCTGATAAAATGACTAAGGAATATTCTTCAGCCTCCAACAAGGCACAGAAGAAGCCTTGAAGAAGCCTGCAGCCAAGATGTGAGATCGTTAGTGCGCTAGGGTTAATGATCGCCTTCCTTGCATTGTTCATCCATGTGCTGAAAAGGGGGAACCAGCAAACAGATTTAGTTGGAAGTCAAACTGCACAATCGTGTGGGGGGATATGAGTTATCTGGGACACCTACATAGAATCANATCCATTCCACATCCTGGGAACCTGAGGGCTGAAGCTTAGGTTTTACAGGGCCCCCACCTGCTCACAGTGAACTTGCCTTCCCAGTTAATGCCAACCACTGACATACGTCTACTTCTGCCTGGAGGTTTCCACTTTACTAGCAGAGGCAGTTCTAGCAGCTGATGCGATGAGGAACTGCAGCCCAAGATGTTCCCCTGTCTGCAGGGAGCCTTCATCCACACCAGCAGAAACAGCTCTGCCATCAAGATCTCATTTTAACTTCTAAATGCAGGAGGAGTAGCAGATGCCCAGATTTTGGAGAATGTAGGCTCTTTTGAAATCAAAGTACAGTTATTCTCTGCTTCCTACTATTGCACTGAGTTATTTTAGCAGAGTCCTTGACTTTATGTTTCCAGGGATGATCATAGAATCATGGAACAACCAGGTTGGAAGAGACCCACTAGATCATCTAGTCCAACCATTCCTATCAAACACTAAACCATGTCCCTCAGCACCTCATCCACCCGTCCCTTAAACACCTCCAGGGATGGGGACTCAACTCCCTCCCTGGGCAGCCTCTGACAGTGCCCGATGACCCTTTCCATGAAAAATTTTTTCCTGATATCCAGCCTGAACCTCCCCTGGCAGAGCTTGAGGCCATTCCCTCTTGTCCTGTCCCTTGCAAGAAGAGCCCAGATCCCTCCTCTCCACAACCTCCTCTCAGGTAGTTGCAGAGAGCAATGAGGTGTCCCCTCAGCCTCCTCTTCTCAGGGCTAAACAACCATTGGTCTCAACCCAGTGGTCCATTCTATTTAGGTGCCTCTGGAGCCTCCCAATCCTCCAGCAGATCGACACTTCCACCCAGCTTAGTGTGGTCGGCAAACTTGCTAAGGGGTGCACTCAATGCCTTCATCGAGGTCATTGATAAAGACATTGAACAGGGCTGGACCATGAAGAGAAGCTGAGATCGCTTTGACATGGGACCATCATCACTCAGCAGAGGGTTCTTTAGAGCTTGCTCTCAGTCCAGCTGAGCATTTTTTGTCATTAATGCAAACACTGCCCGGATCCTTTTTCTGTTAGAAAGCGTTCTACTTCTCACCCTCTGGAAAGATGCAGCATATCAGCTGCACATCTGCTGTGTGCCTGCTGCTCAGCTGCTGCGTGCGCCTGCCCACGTGCTGCACAGCTGCTGCATCCCCGGGTCGTGCATCAGCCCCGGGTTTGCTGGGTGTGCTCTGCACATCTTCAGCGTGACTGCTGCACAGACGCTCTGTTTCTGCTCCATCTGTTGAGCATCCTCTGCTGCCTCTCTGCTGCGTGCTTTCTGCCTGCTGCGTGTTTTCAGCATGCGTGATCCGTGGATGCTTCATCTTTGCGTTGTCTTCTGTGACTCCCCTGTGCATCTAGTGCAACCACGCTGCAGGGGGAAGGCTCGTGTGTGCCTGGATACCTGGTTCCAGGTGTTCTGGGATCCGCTAGCCTCTCCCAGCCAGAAAAAGAATCTGCTGCCCTGAAGCTCTACAAGTTCTTGCCAAAATCCAGATTGAAATCTGGTAATCAGTAAACCTCCAAGGAGAGCTCGGAGGGTTCCTGGCCAGCATCCTGGCAAGGTCTAAGCCCACTGTCTACACTTTCTTCTCTATTGCCTTTCCCCATCTGTCTGATCCTCTGGGCCCCCCAGCATCTCTGCAAGGGGCTGCGCCCTTGTGACCCCACATTTGCCATGTCACAAGAGTGTGAACATCACCTAGGTTGGTGGTTTTCATGTTTTCTTCTGGGAATTTTTCTTGGAAAGCCTGTTTGTTCACGTACGGATGTGTAGCTTGTCACGACACGGTGTAAATGCCAAGCCGAGGGATTTGCATGGGGTGGGTTTTCTTGCGGTCTTTGCTGTGTGACATTGAACAAACCATCCAGCAAATGAAGGCAAGATGAAACCCACGAGCAGCTTGTCTGATGGACATGTTGGAGTGTGCAGGAATTTGCTAACTGGAAAAAGGGAAGAGCAGGACTTTGTCCAACTTATGCATAAGCCACACTAAGCGATATTCACAGAATCACTGGGTTGGAAGAGACTCATCGAATCATCGAGTCCAACCATTCCCATCAAACACTAAACCATGTCCCTCAGGACCTCGTCTACTCATGCCTTAAACACCCCCAGGGAAGGCGAATCAACCACCTCCCTGGGCAGCATATTCCAATGCCTAATGACCCTTTCTGTAAAAATCTTCCTCCTAATCTCTAGCCTAAATCTCCTCTGGCGGAGCTTGAGGCCA